>JAQJVL010008616.1:0-19077 GCA_035578905.1 Stictocephala bisonia
TTTAAAAATACTTTTTCTCCCTACTTATCATAACTAAGTTATTTTATAAAATGAATTTTTGTGGTGTGAATTGTATTAAGTAATGTAAATGAGACAGAAAAACGTTTCTGGAACACTTTGTTAGTTCATAATGAAGACGACAAATTGTGTTCTTCGTTGAAGACAACGAAAGGAGACACAGAAACGAGTTCCTAGAATACGTAGTTTATGTATGAAAATGAGACAGAAAAAAACATTCCTGGACAACGTCGTTTGTTCATGAAGAAGACGGCGAGTTGTGTTGTTTGTTGAAGACAATGAAAGGAGACACAGAAACAAGTTCCTAGAATACATAGTTTATTTATGAAAATGAGACAGAAAAAACATTCCTGGAACACGGAGTTTGTTCATGAAGAAGACGGCGAATTGTGTTGTTTGTTGAAGACAATGAAAGGATTTACAGAAACAAGTTCCTAGAATACATAGTTTATTTATGAAAATGAGACAGAAAAAACATTCCTGGATAATGTCGTTTGTTCATGAAGAAGACGGCGAATTGTGTTGTTTGTTGAAGACAATGAAAGGATTTACAGAAACAAGTTCCTAGAATACATAGTTTATTTATGAAAATGAGACAGAAAAAAACATTCCTGGAACACGTAGTTTGTTCATGAAGAAGACGGCGAATTGTGTTGTTTGTTGAAGACAATGACAGGAGTTACAGAAACAAGTTCCTAGAATACATAGTTTATTTATGAAAATGAGACAAAAAAAACATTCCATTTGTTCATGAAGAAGACGGCGAATTGTGTTGTTCGTTGAAGATAATGAAAGGAGACACAGAAACAAGTTCCTAGAATACGTGGTTTATTTATGAAAATCAGACAGGAAAAACATTCCTATAACACGTCGTTTGTTCATGAAGAAGACGGCGAATTGTGTTGTTTGTTGAAGACAATGAAAGAGACCTGTAGGGAAAGGTATTGTGCCTTGGTTCATTTCTTAATTTTTAATTAAATAATATTTAATCATTATTTATTTTGATCAACACAATCGAATCTGCGCAGTTCAATATATTAATATAATTTTTGTCCTTTATGTAGTTACAATTCTGATACCTTTAATTTTTGTTTTTAATGTAGTCTGCAAGGTGAACCAAGGTATAAAACTATATGATGTACCTTGCTTCACCCTATATTGTACCTTGGTTTTTGTCCTGTACCATGGGTTGTTTCAAAGTAGGCCTACATCTATTTTTGGTTAAAAAACAACACACATATTTATTTCAAATATTACACAGGCTAATTTATACGTTAATGGGTTTGCTTATACATAGCTACAGACAGCATTTAAAAATAATGAACAAAATTGTTTGATATTTAAACAAGTACCTTGAATCGACGCAAGGTACAACAACGACGTGTGGACCAATGTACAACATAGCGCCATTATTATTAAATATCCTTATGGATTGTTTAAAGGTTACACTAACAAGAAAGGTTAAATACAGTAATGTACAATATAAAATGTACTATTTTTCTGTATAAGTTATTCCACAGTTTGAACTAAGCTATCAACACTAAAAATCTATAAAATCACATTAAAATATTTACTTTTTACACCTTAAAACATAAAATATTAATTTTCTTCAAAACCACTTGTCACAGCAACTTGATTCCACAGTCAATAATATCCCTAATTGCCAACCCCTAAACCACGACCACCCTTGCTCCTATACTCCGCTAGGTAGCAGCACAGTGTTGACTGAACCAAGGTACAACACTTTCCCCTAAACAAGTTCTTAGAATATGTAGTTTGTTTAAAAAGAAGACAACCAGATACACAGCTAGAACACGTAGTTCGTTCTTAAGAACATAATGGAATGTATTGTTTGTTTAGTACAACAGAGGCACAGATAAAATCCTAGAATACGTAGTTTGCTTTTAACGACGACGACGGAAAACGTCACCTGAAGACGTTGTTTGCTTTTGAAGAAACACAGAAACAAGTTCCTCAAAGACAATTTGTTAAAATTATAATAACTGAAACGCTAGATGTTTCGCCATTTTAGAACATTTTTCTAAAACATAGTTGTCAGTAATTGCTTTCGTAACCATCGGAGTAAAGAAATAGTTAACATTTGCTTATCTTGTACATTTTATAAAGAAAAAAATAGTTTTACATGCATGCCATTTCATATTTTAAAAGAACTCTTAAATACTAGTAGCCTTAGACACAGTAACTATAATAACAACTTTATTATAGGTCTATTAGTGTGGACAATAGATCTGTACAATTTGGATTTAAAACGTTTTATTTTAAAATCCGGAACAGCATAAAACATGATTAAAGGACAATTCGTCCCACGGACATTTCGTCCCCAAAGAAAAATGCGGACATTCCGTCCCACTCTGTGGAGTGTCTACCTGGGTCAGGTTTGATAATTAGTCTCCAAATATTTCTAAACGGACACTTCGTCCCACCCTGAGAGAACCTAACCTAACCTAACCTTTTTACAACCCTTCTCTCAGGTGGGACGAAGTGTCCGTTTAGAAATATTTGGAGACTATTTATCAAACTCTACCCAGGTAGCCGTTCCACAAAGTGGGACGAAATGTCCGCATTTTTCTTGGGGGACGAAATGTCCGTGGGACGAATTGTCCGGACACCATAAAACATGCCAAGAAATTTCAATGATATTCTAGTCGTCTTGGGGTGGTGGCTGGGGTGTCCCCACCCACGCAGGATCTGACCCTCCCACTGATAACGGACTTATCAGTGCGAGCTGTTCATTATAATTAGTGATTGATGACGGCTTTGAGTGACTTAATGTAGATTTGTGCGCTTGTTAACCCAACACCATGTCAGAACAGAATTACACGTCACAGGGGTTCATAAATCTGGCCTGACCTCGGTGTCGTGTTGGAATCATTTATACAGAGATAATGACCCCGTATTAATACTCTGGGAAGATAGTTCTTAGATTAGACGCGTTTTATAAACATAAATTATAGTAAAGGAAATCACATTACAGAATCACGACCTTCATCAATGAAACTAAAAAAAAAATATATTTTTATGAGCCTCATAAAACGGTCTTTGTGAAGGATTTTTCAAATAAACTTAAAACTATATAGAAGTCAGTTTTGTTAAATCCACTTTATGAAATGTCTTTTCCTGTATTTAAAATATTAGACAATCCTTTTTCTAAAACACAACTGTTTGTTAGAAAAATGAAACAAATTTCAGACTAACAAAAACGCTAAAGTTTGTCATAAAAATTATAGGCCGGGACTATAAATTTTGCTTCATCACTAATGATATCCAGTTCGATTCTAGACTATATTCTATTTCAATGACATAATGTTTCAATTAGTAATATTTTCAGTTTGTAAACATGTGATAAGATAGGCCACTTATAAAGTGACCTGTGCGAGAGAGATGGATTGAGTGGTGGAAGTGAGAACGAGAATTACTCTTCTTCTATTGTGTTATTCTTTTTAATGTTGTCATGGCAACTAGGCCGTAGGCAGGCAGCGCAGTATCAAGAATCCCGACCCACTACGTCATTAGGAACAGTGGCCATTGGTTGGGTTGATTAAAACTAACGAATCAAGCTTAGAACAATATTAATTTAAATCATTACATACTATTCAAATAACAATTAATAATAACATGATCACAATTAATTATAATGTAAACAATAATAGCAATTTGACAAACTTGTACGGTTCATTGCAGTTATTTTTTCAACTAAACACCTTTGCGAAAGTTGGACACTTAAAGGTGTACTTTACGGGAGTAAGACAAGCCCGTGAAGTAGGGCAGCTCAGCGGTGGAACGATTCCCTTCCCTGCTAAAACTCCTACATGACACGCAGGTCTCTTACTTTCCGGCCGAATTTATAATAAATTTGTGATTTGTACTCTAGTAATAGTTGTTCAAAGCCTTAATTATCATATACAAGGTCATCATATTATAACCTTTTTACCTTACTACATTTTAATCAACTATTCTAAAGATAAAAAGTCTGAAAAGGGGAAACTATTCCAACCAGAAAATTTAGGTGACGATCAAAACTTTAATGTGACAAATCAAAGATATTGAACACAGGTATAAGAATTTTAAGATTATTTTTGCATACTGTTAATGTTAAACTAAAATTACTACTGAATCAATTAGCATAAAATATTTATGAATAAATAGAGGAAAGTGAGGACTATACAATTTTACATTAAACCAAAATATAAGTTTACTAGAAACAGAGCCCGTTGTGGTCAAATACAACGGTCTCTAGTAAAATGGTACGTGTAAGCTATTTCCTGTAAAATCAAAAAAAATTATTTATAATTATTTTCAATATTGAAATTGTACTTAAAAAAAATTTTGTTTTCTGTTAGATTAGATACTTAAATTAAAATAAAAATCAAACATAACGGTAACGTATTTATTTACAATATTTCTTTATACACAACATTCTTTGTAAATATTTTATTAGAGTTTTTCAACAATTTTCCTTGTTCTTTGTTGGGGATAATTTTTATTTTAATATCATCAAAACTTTTTACCCTAGACAGTGCAACATACAATTTTCCATGGCTGAATACTGGTGCTGGTAGGTAGACACCAACTTTCTTTAAAGTATGGCCTTGTGCTTTATTAATCGTCATGGCAAATGCTAATTTTATAGGAAATTGTCTTCTTTTTAAAACAAATGGCAATTCTGTGTCCGTCTGTGCTAAATCAATCCTTGGAATGAACACAATGTCACCTGCTGAAGATCCAGTTAAAACCTCTGCAATTATTAAATTAGGCTTTAACTTTTTAACAATTAATCGGGTGCCATTACATAACCCTCTTTTTGTGTTAAGATTTCTTAGTATCATTATAACAGCTCCAATCTTTAAATTTAATTTATGTATTGGCATTCCTGATGGTGATAGCTGATTTAAAAATTCTATAGGGTAATGTGTATCTGCATGGGAACTATCATCCGCTTCAATAGAATCCGAACTTAAGTATGTTTCTGGTTTTGCTTCCAGTAAGTTGTGAACAGTTTCATTTAGATAATCCACATCTGTGTTTTTTGAACATAAAATAGCCTTTTGGGCGAATTCATGAGAGTGTGCAATGTCCAACTTATCCCCAAATGTATCTCTGGCTATGTTACCGTGACTTAAAATTTTTGGTGGTATTTCTATTAGTTCTTCTGGTAAATCATATGTTCTATCAGTCAGACCATTTCCTACGCTTAATAGCCACTTGCTAAATAAATCATCCACTGATCGTACATTTTTACTCAATCGTAGGATCTTAAAGCATTCCCACAGTGGGTGAAATTTTATACTTGCTTCTATGTCTGACAACTGGAAGAGTTTGCCTGAAATCCCCACCTAGTAACATAACTTTTCCACCGAAAAAATTCTGGTTGTTCATTATTTCCTTTAGCACTCTGTCAATGGCAGTCAAAGCAATTCCTGGTGCCATAGTTGCTTCATCCCAAATTATGATTTTGGCTGATCTAATGATGGTGGTTTTCCTGTGCCTCCTGGCCCATCCAGAAAAAAACATGTTTCTGGGACTTCATTGTTTATTGATGCAATTATATTGTCATAACACTGTCTTTGCTCGGTATTCAAACTATTTATCATTTCTTTGCTTTTTTCTTTCTCTAGCTCATGATCATAGATATCAGTATGGTTGATTGGTAGGATATCATTTACTGGCATCGGGAGATTGTATTTAAGGCAAGAGCTATGACTTGCTTCTAAGGTGTTGTTAATTTCTATTAGAGTCAAATTTTTACAACGTTCACAGTTATCTGTATGGCCTATTTTGTGGCTGTTTGCAAAGTCTTCCCAAAGATGAGATAGGTATTTTTCAAATAATTCCTTAGCATTAGATGGGGAAGCAAATATTAGAATATATGAGAATAAGTCCCTTAAATTTTTAGGCATGCTAAAATTGACAGCTTCAGCTAAAGTTTTATCCCAAATTTTGTCATTTTTTATCAAGCCTTTTTGCACAGCCGCTTCATGAAACGTATCATAATTAGTACCATCAATCGTTTTTAAATCATCATAAGATGTAGCACCAGGTACATGAAGCAGAATAAGTCTTAAACAATACCTTTCAGGATCACAACCCAGATTTACAAAATACATTCGACCAATTATATTATGTCTGTCTTGCTGTCTGCGAATCCATTTCCTTGTTTTTTTATTAAAAACATAATTTTTAGGTATATCGCTATAGTAAATTAATCTAGCATTTTCATCTTCCGCGTTTAACTTAAACCATGCTGTCAACATTGTATCTTTCACAGCAGTTTGTAACAGATTGTCTGTATTTCTGTTAAGTGAATTTGGATGGAAGACAATGCTTTGATGTTCAGGAAGGGGAACAGGCAATCGTATTATAGTGTGCGACTGTTTGTGCATGTCATTTCCAAGTATTCGCCACATGGCTTCTGGTGCACTTACATATCTACTATCTAAGTGCTTCTGTATTTCGTTAAAATTTTTGTTTCTTTCCGTGATTTGTACATTTGCACAATCATGCCCTTTATACACATATTTAAAAAGATTTTTAACACTTTTGACTGTAGCACAAACTTCCACATTGATATGGCAGTTGTATTTTAACAAAAGATATGGATTATAAGGAACCACCCATGTATTGTCAATTACTTTATTTCTCACGGACAAATCATTACCATTATTTCTTCGGTGGTATTGAGGGTATCCATCTTTGTTAGCTAAAGTTTCATTTTGAAAGGATTTAGGATAGTTTTTAGTACACTTATTTTCCTTCATACACGGTGAGTTTAAATTACACTCACCACAGGGTCCATGAATCATATGTTTTGTAACAGCTGCGTGTAAAGTAGGAAATTTGTCTTTATCTGGCAACTCAGCCGATACAATTTGGTCTATATGTTCTGGTAATTTTGGAGTATCTTGTTCTTTTAATATCAGTAGGATGTGAGCATGGGGTAGTCCCCTTTTTTGAAACTCAATTACATGTATGTTGCCTACTGGGATGCCAAAAATATGTTTTTTGTTTATATCATCCATAAGTTCTGTTAGCTTTAATTGAAAAACTCTAGAAACTAAATCTGGACGATTTTCAACGGACTGTCCATTTAAATTTTGAGTAATTTCTTCCCATTTTGGATTACAGGTTATTGTAATAAAAAGATCAGGTTTACCATAGTTCCTCACTATTGACATAGCGTCTTGGTAGTTTTGCATTATATTTCGTGGACTTCCTTGAAATTTTGATGGCAAAATGAATGGCTTTCCAGGGGGAAACAATTCATTGTCTTCTGACAAACGAATCTGGTCCATTAAACCTTTGTACTGTTCAATTCTTAGTTGAGATTGATTCTGTCGAATGAAATTTAATCTGTTTGCCTCAATTTTGGTGTAGGCATCAACAATATATTGTTGTGTGAGTTTTCCTCCACACAATAAAGGATTAAATTCATCACATACAGAAACTCGATATTGATAATATTGCATCTGAGTGACTCTTTTTCTTGGATTTAAAGCTTTATTTTTAATATTTTGGAGACATGATGGCTTATCATTCAGTGGAATATTTATTCCCCAACTTTGATCGCCGTATGGGAAGAACATTGGATATACCATTGGTTCCAAATTTGGGTCCAAAATGCTAATTCTCTGAGTCCTTCTCTTATTGGTTGTGTTGTTAGCACGACAATGAATCAGTAAATCACGGTGCAGAGGTGGTTCGCCATCCGTATTCTCGAAAATAAAAGCAACCTCATTACATCTTGCAGTTATATCTTCTTTCATCATATTTTCGGTCTTGAATAATTGCCATCGTCACATCAGATGAAACAGCGTTATTCAATAATGTGTCCTGCATGCATTCTTGCTCAACTTCATACATCATTTTGCATGCTTCTGCAAATGGATTATACTTTGACATGAATGAGCCTAATATTTGTAGTAAAAAATGTTCATTGCATCCAGAGTTTTCTTTGATTTTCATTCTTTGAGCTGTAGCCTCATCAGGATCAAGTATATACAGCTGAGCATATTTACGCTGTTCTCCATTTTCAGGATGTAATGTACCAGCACGATGATAAATAGTGCCATTAATTCTAAAACAATAAGGTCCATAACTTGCAGGAGGAACTATTTGCGCTCCAATAGAAGCAAAAGACAGCGAGCTGTTAATAGAACGAATATTGTCCATAAAGTTATCGGAATAATTATGATTATTAGTCATTAGCTGTTCAATTAATAAGGCATTTTGAATCTGTTCTAATATAACTTTCCCTTTTGAGCAGCATTTAGAAAACATTTTATCAGAAGGCCGCTCTCCGACAAAGTGTTTAGCACCACAAAATTCACAAACCTCACTAAGACTGCCACATGAGTGTAATTTTATTTCGTTTTCATTGTTTACAACTTTTAAGGCATCAGGCACTGAAGTGATGGGTTGTAAAATATTATTTACATCACTATACTTTTTCCCCTTTACCTTGCGTTGGTCTTTTGATTCACGTCTGCCAGTTAATGATTTTCTTTTCCTATTCTTTGTTGGACGGCCACGTTTGTGGGTTGCAGAAGTTGCGTCCTTTTTAATTGGAGAATGGGTCACACTATCTTGTTTTGAGTTATTATCATTTTGTGTATTTCCATCCTTGTGGTTAAGTGTTACCTGTGTTAATTGTTTTTTATGAAATGTCGATTCACATTTGCCAGATAATGCTTTTCTTTTCTTATTCTTTGTTGGACAACCACGTTTGTGGGTTGAGGAAGCTGCGTCCTTTTTAATTGGAGAATGGGCCACACTATCTTGTTTACATTCATTATCATTTTGTGTATCTACATCCTTGTGTTGAAGTTTTACCTGTGTTAATTGTTTTTTATGAGAAGTCGATTCACGTCTGCCAGATAATGATTTTCTTTTCCTATTCTTTGTTGGACGGCCACGTTTGTGGGTTGAGGAAGTTGCGTCCTTTTTAATTGGAGAATGAGTCACTCTATCTTGTTTTGATCCATAATCATTTTGTGTATCTCCATCCTTGTAGTTAAGGGGAAAACACTTGTTTTTCAATTGGAGCAAATCACTATTCATAGAATTTGGTTTCATTGATTTGTGTTTGTGAGATGTTTCATGTCTGCCAGAAAATGTTGTTCTTTTTCCATTAGTTGATGGACGACCACATTTGGGTTTTTGTAAGGTTACATCATCTTGATTATCAGAATCTTGATTATCAATTAAAACATCGTAATGCCCAGCATCCAAATTACCTGAGAATAGTAGTTTGTATACTGTTGTGCCTTCACCAACTGTTACATAAGAATCCTTGTCCTCAGCAAATATTTTGAATTGACAGTTAAGAATTCTTGCTGCAGCTTCAATTTCAACGTTACCGGCGTATTCCCCATCTTTAGTCATTAGATCTCTGTAATCTGTTGCGTTTTGTACCGTTAGTCTATATGTCTTATCCCCTACTATAAAAGGGCAATAGAAGTCCCAATGATTTACAACTTCATCAACTACTTTGGATCGTATTTCACTGTATCTAGATTAAGATGTATAACGTAAAAATGAGATACTCCTAAACAAACAGTTTCCATCACCAACTATATAATGAACCAAAAAGTTATGCATTTTCAGACCAATATATAAAAATATATACTCCTAAGTATTTAATTTAAGGTTCACAGTAATTTTTAAATAACAAATTTTGGCTGTAAAAACCACTCACCACTTAAATACACAACTTAAGAAACACACACATAACCTAAGGGACACACTTTAAACACAAATCCCAAATGTAAACAACAAAACTATGAGAATTCTTGGATTCAACAAAGCAACAATCAGCTGTTAAATTAATAATCAGCTGTTAAATTAATAACACGTGTACCATATGATTAGAAACAGAATACTGGCAAACCTACCCCTTTTCAATGTTATGTATTTCTTACGAAGAACATGTTTTTTTCACTTTTTCACCATAAATACTAACAAACATCAACCTTCCATATTTTTTGGCACATCTACATGTCTAAAGCTTTCCAACAACACATTAATTATTAAAATCGGTCCAGTGGAACTCTAGATTTAGTTGGTCGAAGATTTTCAAAACTGAATTATTATAAGAATAGATGCCAGACATCATTTATACTCGTAAGCAAAATAATGGTGAAAACAATGATCAAGTATTTCAGAAATTAAGCTCTGACAGTAACTTCCAAACTGTCTTTGCTAGTAAAAACCGAAATGGTTTTGTAGTATATATGCTTATTAATGGTATTCAATGAGTGCTTTTTAGGAGTTTGCTTTTTAAACTAAAAGAAAACAGTTTTTATTTGCGTGGTGAAGTTAGGACTATTTAGTGTTCTCTTGCACTTATATTGTTTGTCCTCGGATGGCGCCTCAGCAGTTCCTGATCACTACACCTAAACACGTGATTTGTTAAGGTAATTAAAGTATATCTAAGCTGTAGGCAACACAAACCTCAACCTTAACTCAACGCAATGTCAGCCAAGACCATTCGTCTTGTCTCTGATAGCAGGTGACGGCTGGAAATGACTTAACCCCGTGCTACCAGGAAATGATAGTATTCCGGGAGATTAAAACTCTGAACTGACGTTTTTAGTCAGAGGTTATAGTATTAATCCTATAAGATCCGCCAAATTCGTTTTTACTGTGAAAATCATACGCATGCCATAATGGGCATTTGTCTTATGAGTAGATTAACTAAATTAGAATTATAAAAAATCCTTCCAGTAATATAGTCATAAGCCTAAGTAAGTAAAATGTTTTCAAAAAGTATTTCCTAATTGTGCATGGTTTTATGAGTTTCCGAACTGTTAATAGCATTTTTCATCTCCATTTTATTTTTTGTAAACTACAACCATAAGACAAGATTCCGACTACATCTATTAAATTCGATTACCCAATCACATTCATTGAACACGATTACCCGTAGACTATAGATCTATTGAACACGATTGCCCGACTACATCTATTGAACAAGATTGCTCAACTACATCTAGACCTGTTGAATACGATTACCCAACTACATAGCCTACATTGAACACGATTGCCCGACTTCATCTATTGAACACGATTTCTCAACTACATCTATTGAATACGATTACCCAACTACATACATTGAACACGATTGCCCGACTACATCTATTGAACACGATTACCCGAATACATCTATTGAACTCGATTGCCCAACTACATCCATTGACCACGATTCCCCAACCAAGTCAATTGAACCCATCTACATCCGTTGAACACGATTGCCCGACTAGGCCTACATCTATTGAACACAATTACCCGACTACACCCACTGACCACGATTAGCCGACTAGATCTATTGAACACGATTGCCCGACTACATCTACTGAACACGATTGCCCAACTACATCCATTGACCACGATTCCCCAACCAAGTCAATTGAACCCATCTACATCCGTTGAACACGATTACCGGACTACAGCCATTGAACACGATTACCAGACTACATGATACCGAACACGATTACTCGACAAAATCCACCGACAACAATTGACTTATCAGTTGAGAAATGTCCTCCATAGATACTGACTAATGAGGGTCTAATATGATTTTGTGATAGTTAGCCTTTGCCTCCACAACAGTGAAGTTAATATGATTACCCCTGTCCTCCATAGATACTGACTGATGAGGGTCTAATATGATTTTGTGATAGCCTTTGCCTCCAACGGCAGATTTTACTGTGAAATCATTCGTTTTGGGGAGTGATATTCTCGTGACACTGGAAGCTATTAGTTTGTTGTTAAACTAGCCAGCTACAAACATTCAAAGATTTACATCACCACCATATATTAATTTTCGGGGGACATTAATGTACAAATGTTTTTTATATCGAGCACCTTTTTTCAGTTGTTTTACTGTAACGAAAAATGATGCGAACATATTTGCTCATATTCATTAAGAAAAACTTTAATTAGAATTGAACACTTTTCTAATTCCTTTTACAATTTACAAGCTATTTTTATTTGGATGCAAGTTCATCCAAATTTTAAAAGAACCTGTGGTATAACTGAAGAATTGTTTAGAACATCCTATTGGGCATTGACATTTAAACGTAAATCAAATTACATAAATTAACCTGTAAGCAAATTTGTTTTTCTTTTTTGTAATTTTCACGTTGAGGCATACCATAGACCTTATAAAACTTATAGCAGGTCCATAGGCATAGGCCTACCATTGTTTACTGTTGGCATTATTTTATGAAAAGACTATTAGAGAACTGTCTCGTTTATGAATTGGAAAGTTTGTTCTTGAAAGTATCCAAGTCGACAAATCTAAAGCTTTACTCCATTATTCGAGGGTTGCTTGGTGTCTATCTATGTAATTTTACCCATTACAACCCCGCCATATGGCTTACTGGTGGATCAAATCAGTTAATCCTAATAGAGCCTATCACCATGTAAACGCGTGTTCTCTCGCAGAGACCGCCGCCACTAACAAATGATCTTTTCTCTACCACCCCAAAAACGACCAAGGGTAGATTTGTCGCTGATTTATGATCATAACCCACGCCCACCTTAGCCCCGTGTAACTTCCCACGCCCCCACCCCTATAAATGAGCTTAGCGAGCATATTGAGGGGCGTTTTTGAGGGGGATTAGCACGAGATGTGCTAATATTTGTGCCCAGATAAGGGGCATTAAGGGCGGCGCGTGGCGGGAATCAAAGACCCATCACTCCTCGAGACTGGTTGGCTTACGGGGCCCTCAGGGGATCAGTGTTTCAAAGCCACCGAAATGTTTGTATTTTCAGTGTGTTAAGTGGCAATCTGATCTGTTAGGCTGCATGCATGTCTTTCATTTAACAGCACACAATTAATTTAGAGAAGATAGTTGTTGGGTCGCAAGTTTAATTGACCCCTAAATAGTTTAATACAAACATAAAACAACATATCATTCCCATATTTAGTACCTAAAGCCGTTTATTGTTGACGCAACTAGTCCCTCATTTCTTCATCAATTTTAATGATTGACGTGTCAAAACATTTGTCCCTATTCGTAGACTAATTGTGCAATCAGTTCATTGTTCAATATTTTTACCCAGAAGGGCACGGGAATCCCTCAAAGTACGTTTTTCGGCCGTACAAATAACACGGAGAAAGATTTAAATAAATCAAAAAATCACAGCTGTTTAAATGTAAATAATGATGTTCATGAAATTTTAACAGGCTTTGAAATGGATTTTACATAACAATTTACGTACAATTTATTACTGAGGTGTCACGAACGCAGCAAGTAATGGGAATGGCATATGAAACGTGCAGGGGTATTTTCTAATTTCAAAATAATACGGAATTTTGAACTATTCATTCTCTTTTCGAATTTCAAAGAAATGAAAGTATACATTCGAATAAAATATTACAGACCTAAAATTTTGTGATTATGTCAGTAAGGAACGCCAAGTTAAATTATACGACTCAAATAGAGAATGACGTTTACATTTTATGGAAAGGCTATGCCAAAAAAAAAGTTCGACAAATTATTCTATTCAAATTATTTTGTCTACACTCATGAGTTATGGATACAGTATACACCCTCCAACACATGATTCTTGGTGGAGTTAAATCACGTCTTATGACTATATTTTGATGTATTTTTTCATTTTATTTATTTGCTACCGTTAACTATAAAAAAACTATACTATACGGTTTTTGCTAGTTTTTTTTTTTTTTTTAATAACTAGTTACGTAACTACGGTTCCTGCTTGAGCGAGGCGGATTACATTGATTATTTCGGAATCGATTACGCTTTTTAACTTCAATGTACTCTAATCTGTAGATTGTATAACAATACACTGAGCAATAAAAATATAACTATTGTTTTTATTTACATTCAATTGGACATGTCAATTAGGTCTGTTTCTTTCCTAATTTTACATTTTCGCCTATATCATGTATGAGCTAAGCATGACTTAACCAACCATATCACTTATGTTGTTCGCATATTGCCAAAGTGATAGGATAATGGCTAACGTTTCGGACTGTGGAGGGCAAGGTCCAAGGTTCGAATCCCCACTGAGCCAACGGTTGGTACTTAACTCGTTAATAAAGTTCAAGCACAGGTCTGCAGGCCCATGTTAACTGGCGAATGAAGTTAAAACAAAAATAATAAAATATGCAAAATCGCAATACAGTATTAGAAAATGCAGTAAAACTATAGGCCCTTCATGAATTAAAATTTTATTATCAAAAATTAATCACTGCTAAAATATGTACATTTTTAAGAAGGAGTAACATATACTAATGAGTACTTGTGGTTCAATTTATAATAAGATTACGTCTTAGACATTCGGTCAGTTTATGCATTTTTGAACTAAATATGTTCTTAATCGAAAATACTATTCCGATTTTAATTTTTTTAAGATAGCTATTTTGCGTATTAATTTAAGCTCTAGGTGGCATTAAAATACTTTGTTGAAGGCTTTCTTCAACACTTGTGTTTTAATAGTTAAAAATATTATGCATCCCCAGAATTCTTTAAAAAAAATCGTACTTCTGTTGTGCCATTTAAAAGTCTTGCTTAAATGTACCTAATTCAAATAACATCTCATACCAGATAACATATCAGGGTACGCTCCGGACACATTATCAGAGGATGTTTATTATATTTTGATTAGTTCCCGTAATTACCACCGTGCGCACTGCAGTCTCAGGGGGGTCGTGTGTCACCCCCCCAGCTCCCCTCCTACCGTAAATCAGGGTAGATGTCAACCGCTCCGGTCTGGTGTATTTTTTAATCGGACTCTAGGATTTAAGGCCCCTCTGGCCCTCCGATAAGCGATGCCCATTGTTATCTGCTGTGGGTTTTATTGTTTCCCGATATATTTCCTGTGCCCACCAGCACCGGTTTGTTCCATTCGGCAATTTAGCAACTGCTTAATTGGTTTAGCAACAGTAAATTAAAATCATTGTGAACAAACTACTGTAAAATAGTCCTGTTCTTGTCAGGAAGTTATTTTATGGTAAATAGCAGTTACAGTATACGCAACTGGACACCGTTCAAAGCTGTAAGACCACCGTTTTCGCACTACATCCTTGTATGTATAGTTCTCAAAATGTCATAAAGGTTAGTTATTTTTTACTTTTTTTATTTTTTTTTTAAACTTCACTAACCAGGTGACATGGGCTTACATGCGTCAACTGTCTTCAACAAGTGAAGTACCGACCGTTAGTTCAGAGGGGATTCGAACCTTGTACGCCCTCCGCAGTCCGAAGCCAGCCACTGAGCCAACACACCGGTTTCTGAGGAACAGTCGACCTTAGTAAGTAACAACGATTACACTCGTTCATCTAAACTCGTTCGTCCCTCATATTCGCCCATATCTTGACGACCGGCGTCTGGAATGAATAATGAAAAAGTATGCATACTTTTGGGGCATTTCAACAATTGGACCTTCTCGGTTATACTTCAGTAATAAGAAAAAATAATGAAAATTGTTTTATACTAAAATGATTAATTAAACATAATTATCTTAGCTAACAAATGTAACCTAAACCACAAAACATAAATAATCGAAATCTAACAAAAAAAGAGGCATAGGGGTTAATTTTGCATTATATTCTCGCGTATAGCTCTTCATAGAAAAGTTAGAAAGTTGTATTGTCTGTATAGAAAATTGTCTAAAACTTTTTCTAAACACATAACCGAAAAGATGTACCAGAATTTTCTAATTGTCTGGAATATATAAAAAAATCTAAAAAATCTGGGTCGCATAAAAATATATGTAAAATGCTCCCCAACAAGTCAAGAGGTTATGAGCTATGACTCCCGTCACTGACCACTGACACATGAATTGAAGTTTATTTTTCATACCATTTTTCCGAATAAGTTCATTCTTCATAGCCCTTATTAATATTCCCACTTTCAAAAAGGTTTAGTTCAATTTGGTTTTCGTTTTATTATAGTTTTACATATCAATATCAACAGGCACGGTCGAAATTCGTTTTTCCTAAAGAAGACTTAAAATGTGATTTGGATATGTTTTAAATACAAGTCGATGCAGTTACGAAGAATGATCAATCAAAGGCCTGTACTGCTTTTAGGACAAATGACCGTCAATGTGAGGTTAGTTTTGGTCTTAACGCTCATTTGGAACTGCACAAGACACGCAAACTGGGAACGAGAAGAAACTTTTTCGATTACTACAATATATCAAGAAGAATTCGGTCGTTTAGTTACGATAAACTTTTTTTGAAATTTCTCAACAGCTAATGAGAACAGCTATTGAAGGCTATATAGCATAATTAACACGAGATAAACCCAACAGTAAATCCTCCTAAGAAGTTCATATTCACCCAGCAATAATAAAAATACAATATGTTTTGAGCTATGGAAATTTCGAAAGTAGATGATGAAGTTTAGAGGAAAGAAGAAGGGTATATCTGAAGAGCAATTTCGCTATGAATGGGACCTTTAAATGATGCAGCAATCAATTCTCTTTAATAAAAACAAATTTTGAAGACTTTATAAGTTCAAAGACCAAAAAGACTTTATTTTCAGTAGTCTTTGCATTTTTTTAGACACGAAAAGGGGTTATAGTAGACTGTATATTCAAATTCAAATACTTTATTTGTGAATTGATACATATTACATGCATATCTCACACGACCTATAATAGTAATTCAGGACGTGTGACGTGGGATTCCACAGTTGAATTCCAAAATCATGACGGTGGATTTTGAACCAACAGTGATTTCTTCACCGGCAATAGTGTTATCGTTCGTTGTAATTGCATTTTGTTCTTTCATTTAAAACCGTGTCTTTGGAGAATAATCAATAATTGGGACTTACTCACGAATATGGGGGGAATGAAGAGGTATGACTGTAAATTCGCTTGTGTGATTTGCTAGCTTACATGTTAGCTTGTGTCGTTCGGCTTGACTAATTGACAGTTAAAATTGGTCAGTAGCTTAGATGGTTAAAGCCAAGTCTCATAATACTTAAGGTTCTCAGTTCAATTCCATTTAGTCATAAAAAATTTTGAAAAGGATCAGCTGATAACCACCGATTGTTCATTTGTCATTGGACTATTAATTAATGACATTTTTTCTAAGGAATGGTCGGCCTTAGTTTGTAACAACGCTAAATTCACTCTTCACAACATTCGAAATACATGTTCGCTCATACCTTGACGATTATGTTTTAAGAATAACTTTTAAATAAAAACTTCAAATACATTCACAAGCATCTGATGTCACCGGTTTTCAAAATGTTCCAATTGTCTAATAGAGATATTTTACATTTTTATGAATTAATCAATCTTTATAGTTTCTACCAACATAAAACTACTTGTAACATTGTAGAAGGATGGTCAAAAAATAATGGTTTTGATCGAATGCACAAAGACAGAAGCAGAACTAAAAATATACAATATATTTATTTAATTTGCATAGTTCATAAAGAATAGCAGATACGTCACACATGTAAACTTTAAAATGACAATATTTTATAGAGATGGGCTTAAAAAGTACATAGTATACAGTTTTTGCTGTTGGATATTATTTATTGATTTTTTCTACGAATTATTTATAGTCCTGAACTCAACTTCTTACAAACACTGTCAACAAGAGATGTTCATGTGAGGCCCGTGTCAAATTACATTATATATATATTTTGCCTTCTCTACTGCGTCAATATTGGGTAATACTCTTACATTAAATTAATTTCTTTCCATGATTAGTTGTTTGGTATTAGTCTAAATTAAGCATAAGTTATTATTATGACAGTACTGCGTGGCTTCTAAATCTTTGTCATCTCAATTACATTGTAGTGTCGCCTGGGTAATGGTGGCTGTATAATTCTAATTGCTTATGAAGATCATTTATAAAAAGTACAAATAGGACAGGGCCAAGGACAGAACCTTGTGATAGCCCTGATGAAATATGAACAAGTTTGGATCTGGCTGTACGAGTCGTACCTTTTTCTATTAAATCAACCACCTGAGTTCTAAAAATTCCATGGATTTCTGATGAATTCAGAAGTATTTGTCTTACACTTAGTTAGGGACCCCCCTGAATTAATTGTTCACTAAACGCAAAAGGATGAATACTCCAATGACAAGTGATTGAGGATATAAGCTATGTTGGATTCGTGAGAAGAAACGTTCTTAGAAAATTAAGAAATATAGACAATGGCAGTTCCCAGAACTGAACATTCCATAACTTCTTGGAATTCGAACGATAACTTTTAGATTTATGTGCGTAATGTAAAGTCTATTAGATCGACAACACCTAAATGAATAATCACATGTAGGGGCTAGTATTGAATGATCACATGTAGTATTGTACGAGAGTTAAGGACACTAGTAAAGATTGGCACCGATATTTGGCCTACCTCAGGGGATGTCTGGTGCAAGATAGTGATGTTTACACCCTTCTGAGTGGTCGATTCCCTTGAGTTATCGGGACCGCACTTCCTAAACATGTGTTCCACAGATAACCTGCCACCCTTCTCTGAGGAGGGACTACATATTTCACCGCTCGGCCACACACGGACCCGAGATAGTGGGCACCCAGATAAACTGGCTGCCACCCTACACTCGACTCCCTTATTTTATAAATTGAGAATGCAACTCAAAGGGAAACTTATCTTTATATATACATACAAAAAACTATATACTCACTCATCACAAAATCTTCAGAACCAGAACAAATGTTGATGAAATTTATAGGAAAATTAGCTTTTGTATATTGGATACACTAAGGAGTATTCGAAATTCTATGTATATGGGTTAGAAACAGCCCCAGTAACATTGGCATTAATTTAATTTAAATATGTATTTCAAACAGCTGATACAAAAAACATAAGACACAAGTGCTTGGCCAATTTGGTTTTCAATTTGAAATGTTAGGGTAATTTCTAATAACTCTGACATAATTGCTCTACTTTGCCACCCCCCTAAAGTAGACTTACAGGGTTTTCTAGACTACAAAACTTTGTTATCTAGGAGAACGGCAGCAGGCCGAGCTTTTATACTGATATGATGGTTTAGAGAAAACTTAAGAGGGAAGAGTAAGCAAGC
>JAQJVL010008617.1:0-19054 GCA_035578905.1 Stictocephala bisonia
CAAGTTAAAAGATCAGTGCTGGCAATATTTAAGATTTAAAACTGAGACACTCATGTACGAGATTTGTGTTGCAAGGCTGAATGGCACCAGGAATTGTAATTTTATGTAATAAAAAAAACTGATTTTTTATCTGTTGTCTGGATGACACAGACAACCAAATAAAGCAAACCAGGTAATCAAGGTTGTACTGTACATTGTGGAAATTGTAGGTATGTTTTCAAGGCACTACTCAACAACAAATTCTGTAATTGAGTTGAATTGTTCTTATACTGAAAATATTATAAATTCATGCATTAACACAAACTAAGTGCTTAAGGGGCAAAGGCAATCCTTCAACTTTTGTCATATGTTTATGACAAAAGTTGAAGGATTGATATGTGGCTGACGTATGTGTACGGGTAGGTCAGTACCACTGTATGTGTACGGGTGGGTCAGTTATTGTATTGGGGTGGGCCCATACAATAGCACTGTACGTGTATGGGCGGGCGGGTGGGTCAATACCACTGTACGTGTATGAGCGGGCGGGTGAGTCAATTCTGTACTTGTATTCGTGTACTTGTATTAGCCCACCCACTTAACCTTTCAGGCAGTATACTAATGACCCAACCTTCAGACAGTAGACTAATAGATATGTCAGCCACCATATCCATCAAGTTTCAAAGTTTATCTGTCTAGTGTATAAGTGTAAAAAGACTTTTTTATACAATTTAAAAATGAGTTTTTTCTATGGATTTTAAACATTCAAGGAATTTAAGTATAGAAACAAAAGATAACAAGTTTTGACTGGACAAAAATTATTTGATTCTTAACCAGAGTAAGTCAAGTTTTTGTGTGAAAAGTATCTCAACGCAACTGTCTAATTTATTCTAGAGGAGTTGACTGACCCAGCAGCTCAACCCTTTGTCTGGATCAGCAAGTGGGTTGATTACAGCGACAAGTACGGCTTCGGTTATCAACTTTGTGATGATGGAGTTGGCGTCATGTTCAATGATCAAACTCGCATTATTCTGCTGCCAAACCTGACGTGAGTAGTCGTCAGACATTTTTGTATAGCTCATTACACTTAGAATTGGTGGACTGTTTTTCAATGGTGTAAATAACTTAAATGGCATCTTAATATACACTTTATACTAGAAGGTCTAGACTATAATCACATGTAGCTAACTCTACTGTACCGGGTCTTGGACCGGTACAGTTTCTTTTTTTCGTTGTTGTCTGCCAGGCTGCCTGAGATTCGCTTTTGCCCGGCGATTTGCGTACTTTGGTAGCTGTTGGCCCGGTTCCGTTTCGTTCCGTGTTCCAGCAGCTTCGGTCAGGTTGGCCTGTCCGTTCAGTCTAAATTTGTTCTAGAAGAGTTCTACTCGGCCGAACCTCCTTACCATGTTTGGCTAGACAAACTAAAACGTAAGTGTTCATTTTGTAAGTTTTAATATCTAATCACCCTTTTGGTGAAAATACTTTTGTTTAAATAATATTAATCGTTCTTACTTGTGTTTTCAGAGTTTTGTTAAATTTATATTCTTTGTCTAGATGTTTTAACCTAGGTTCGAGCCATGTGCTCATTGTTACCTTTTTGACTTTGATTGCTTTATTATCTCGGGTTTCATATTTAATAGTAGTTCTGTATAATGTTTTGTTGAGCCTTTTTAAGTTGCAGTTACCGATTTACCATCTTTTTGTTCATGGACAATAACCTAGCCTATCTTTAGTTTGATTTTCCTGTTATGACAGATTGCTCATGTTTCAATAGCCTAGTTCTCAGTTTGTCATTTTTAGTTCCATATACGTAATTAATTCTTTTATAATTTGTTAATTTGTAATTTGTCTTAAATCTGTTTTCCAACATAATTTTTCATAGCCTAAAGTTAATCTCTCCCTCCAATCATGTATAAGTTTGTCTCTTCATGTTAAGTTTTGTTAAATCAGGCACCCTTATATTTTTAGTTGTTATGTGTAATATTTTGTTGTGATGGCTGGACTGTATTTGATGTGCTGTGTGTTGTGCCTTACAGTCCAGGGTCCTCGAGTGGGACTTTCAGCCCTCAGCCTGCCGTCCGGGGGAATTTCGATCTTCTGCTCTGCTCGCCTGGCCTGAGGACCATGCTGGAGCCTGGTTTCGCCCGCTACCCTCTCTACAGCTCTGGGTATAATTCTTCAGTCCTCAGGTCAGTGTGTTCTTTTTTGTTCCCGGCGGCTGAGCTGGGGGTTTTGATGTGGATTTTTAATTTATAAAAAGAAAAACAGAAAAGAAAAGGGCAGTGAAATATAAGAAAAAAGAAGAAAAAAAAATCTGTGGAACTTTATGTGGCCTAGGCCTAAAACCCAGAAAAGTGATTTTTGCAACACAGCCATGGGGACTTAATTTTTTTTTATTAAAGAGGGAAAAACTTTTAAAATACCCAAAGATTTTTTTTGATGTTAATATTTATTTATATCTATATTTATTGTTATTTAGTTTACTTAGTATTTGGTTGTTATATTTTTTTTAGATTTTATATTGGTTAGGTCCCCATTGTTAAGTTATGTTATTTATTTATTTAAATGTTTAGGCCTAGTGATCGTTATTTATTTTTGTTGTTGTTAATTGTATTATAGATGTCTTGAAGTGCATTTTTACTCGAACGGTACCGTGTTAGATTTTCTTTTTAATTGTTTAATTTTTTTAAACTTTCACCAAAAGGGGATTATGGTGCTTTTGCTTAACTTTTAATTCGGAGCTGCCCAGGGATTCCGGCTTACTCCCTGGCCCGGTGGAATCAAGGGATGCGGGCCAAATTGCCGGTGTAATTGGTGATACCAAAAATTTTATAATTTTCTTCACTTTTAGTCGGGGCCTATTAAATTTTTCTTACGTTTTGGGGTGTCTCAGTCTAGGCTGCAGATAGGCCATGTAGTGGTTAATTTGTTAATTTTGGTATTTGTTGAGTTTGTTGTTCTTGTAGCTTTTGTGTGTTTTGTTATTTATTTAAGTGAAAATTAATATTGTGGCCTTCTGCCGTTTTTGATTATTTTATAGTGGTTTTTTGGTAATAAATTAGTTTCGCTCAGCTGCCGAGTGTTATTTTGACCCTCCAACTGCCACCCGTGATCCCATCGCTCGACTTGTTTTGAGCCATCCCCCGGTTGGCACGCTTCCCCGCTTTGGGGGGGGGATGGGTCTCAATTGGTAGCAGAGCGTGGTTGCCTAAAAAAAAAAAAAAAAAAAAAAAAAAAAAAAAAATTAATTCTTTCTTGGTTGACGGTGGGTGTTTGCCTGTTAGTAGGTCATGGTTGGCCGACCTACCGTCAAGGTGTCTTGGTATTGTATAAAAAAAAAAAAAAAAAAAATAGTAAATAAAAATTATTTAAAAAGCAAAACAATTAGAAAATCCTAATAAATAATTAAACTTATAAAAAAAAAAAAAAAAAAAAAAAAAAAAAAAAAAAAAACCTTGGCAATCCGCTTGGTTACTTTGTTGAATGGGTTTCATGGGTGGATTGGAGTGGTCGGCAGTGGCTCGGTAGGCTGAGGGTTTAGTTCGTCTTGGACCCTGGAGTTGTCGTTTTTTTTGTGTACTGTTGAGAATTTTGTTTTGCGAGATGGCCTATCTGCAGAATGTTGCGCTCCTGGTCAAGGAGGAGTTGATTTTCGAATTGAGGTCGCGGGGTGTGACTCCGGAAGGGGATGTTTTGAATCTCCGGAGGTTGCTGCGGGAGCAGTTGTCCGCGGGTACGGCGGTGGATTGGTCTGACCTGCTGGAGGTTGGTGATGAGTTGGGGATTTGTAAACGGAAGGTGGAAGATTGGGAAGGGGTGTTAGAGGATTTGCAGTTGGAACCTCCAGTAGGTCGTGACCGGGCCTGCCGCCTTGCACGTTTGGGGCATCTGCTTGCCCGTTTAAGGCTGGTCAACCGGGCGCCGGGGTTGGAACCGTCGGATCGGGCGTGGATCTTGGAGAGTGTGTCTAGGCTGGATGAGATTTTTCAGGCACTCTCCGGGTCCACGACTCCTACGGGTCTGGGTCAGCGGCCTGCTTTTGCGCTTTCGCCTAACGTGTCGAGGCCGCAGGCTGAGACAACGGCTCTCACTGTGCCTGAGGTTCCTTCTGAGCCTGCAGGCGTTTCTGTTGAGGTTGCTTGTGGTTCGGCTCCAGCTGCCGTTCCTACTACTTCTTTGGGTTCACCTGCTCTTCTGCAGCTGAGCTACCACAAGCTGCCTAACCCTCTCACGCCCATGATCCAGAATCTCCCTGTGATCGATGGGATGGATCCTGAGGAGCTTCTTAAGTTTCTGGTGGCCTTTCTCAGACTTAGTGAGATGCCCGGCATGCAGGCTGGGGACTTGCTTCGTCTGGTGTTCCCTTATTGTAGAGGTCCCGTTGGGGAGTTGCTGAGTTCTGTCTTGGCCAGTGATGCCTCGGTGGACTCGTTCCATCGAGAGTTACTTTCATCGTTTCTTCCCATTCGACTCAGGGAGAGGATGGTCATGGACAGATTTTATCGGTCACAGGGTAGGGGCGAGTCTCTGGCAGCCTATGTCTCTTCAGTCAAGGAAGCTCGTCAAGCGTTGCGCCTCACCCTTTCTGAAGCTGACACCGTTCGTGTCATCCTGGATGGCATTTCTCCCGAAGAACGGTGCAGATTGGTTTTTGCTGGTGTTCCTTCGACTTTTCGGGAGCTGCATCAGCTGTGCATTGTTTCGCGCAGCGTGCAGTTCTCAGACCAGCAAGGGAGGGATTCTGAGAGTCATCGTGCTCTCCCCACCCGTTGACCAGCTATGTCTGTAGGTGTGAGTCAGCCAGTGGAGGGTCGTGGTTCTCGGCCTCCTGTTGTGTGTTTTGCTTGTGGCCAACCTGGTCACATTCGACGTGACTGTCCACGTGCTCGAGGTCGTGGGGCGGGAAACGCTCAGCGAGGGGGGTTGCCTCCACAGTAGCTCCCCGCGTTGTTGCGACTGACCGTGGCCATTTGCCTCTGACGCGTGCCCATCGCAGGAGCGTCGGGGATGTTTCGGGCCTTGCTGGCATGGCTTCCCTGGGACTTAGGGCGGTCACCTCGGTGTGTCCTGGCGTTTTTGTATCTTTTGGTGGTACGGTGTGTCGAGCCCTTCTGGATTCTGGTTCGGCATGCAGTATTATCAGCCTTTCTCTTTTTGAGTCCCTTGACGCCTTAGGACTTGTCAGGCACACCGAGCCTTCTTCTATTACTTGCTGGACGGCATCCCAAACTCCTCTACCCATACTTCTAAAGGCGTTTTTCCATTTTAAAATTGAAGGATTTTCCTGGAGGTGGGGTTTTCTTGTTGCCAAGGACCTGGCGGTTTCTTGTATCCTAGGGGCAGACTTCATTTCCAAAAGTGGTATGGTGCTTGACCTCCAGAAGCGCCAGATATTTTTCAAGTTTAATCGGCGAGTTTTGGTGCCTCTAGTAGGTGATTCTGACTGCCCTCCTGCAGTCAGAGAGGTGGGTTGTGAGCCCGAACAACCCAAGGTGGATCCAGTTGGTCATCTCCCCCCTGAGCAGGCGGAGGCCATTAGGAGGCTGTGTTTGCGGTTTCCTGATGTGCTTACGGCTGAGCTTGGGGTCACTTCTCTTCTGGAGTATGAGATCCACCTCACCGATTCTCAGCCAGTTAGGAGTCATCCGTACAAACTTGCTCCCCCAAAGATGGAGGTTATGAGGGCTATGATTGAGGATCTTCTGAGCAAGGGTGTGATTGAACCGTCTCGTTCTGCTTATGCCAGTCCAGCTTTTCTTGTGCCCAAGCCTAATGGTAAGTCTAGGCTTGTGATGGATTATCGGAGGCTCAACGCTAAGGTCGCTATTGACTCGGTACCTCTGCCTGATTTGCATTCTGCGTTTGATTGGTTCGGTAAGGCTAAGTTTTTCAGTGTTTTCGATTTGAACCAGGCCTACCATCAGATTCCATTGAAGAAGGAATCACGGCCCATGACTAGCTTCTGTGTTCCCTGGAATCTCTATCAGTTCACTAGGGTTCCTATGGGTCTTGCTGTGGGTGCCCAGACTCTTACTCGTCTGCTTGATTCCATCTTCCATGATGTGAAGTTCAAGTTTGTTTTCAATTACCTGGACGATCTTCTTGTCTACAGTGAGACTTTCGGGGAACACATGCAACATCTGGAGGAAGTTCTTAGTCGCCTCAAATCAGCTGGCCTTACCGTCAATCCAGAGAAAGTCACTTTTGCTCGTCCTGAGATTTCTTTTCTGGGTCATCTTATTTCTTCTCGAGGCGTCTGCATTGATCCTGCGAGGACCCAGGGCATTCGGGATTTTCCTCCTCCCAGAGATGCCAAGGGGATTGCCCGTTTTGTGGGGATGGTGAATTTTTACCGTCGCTTCATCCCTAACGTGGCCGAGCTTGCTGCCCCGTTGAACGAGCTGCGTAAGAAAGGTGTCCCTTTTGTGTGGGGCCAAGCTCAGCAGACTGCCTTTGATGCTCTCAAGGAGGCTATCATGCAACCTCCTGTCCTGCGTATGCCTGATTTTAGCAGAGAATTCATTCTTCAGACTGATGCCTCCTCCTCCGCCATTGCTGCTGTTCTTTCTCAGGAGTTTGATGGGGTCAGGCAGCCCATCGCTTTTGCTTCGAGGACGTTGTCTCACCAGGAACAGAAAGCTTCTTCCATCTATGAGTTAGAGTGTCTGGCTGTTGTCTTTGGTACGGACAAGTTTCGGCGTTTCTTGGAACACGCTGAGTTCTTGCTGGAGACTGACAATCAGGCACTATCTTGGCTTCTTGCCCATCCCAGACAGCTCGGGAAAATTGGTCGCTGGGTGGTCAAAATTTCTGCTTTTAAGTTCCGAGTCCAACATCTTAGGGGTACCCAGAATGTCATCGCGGATGCTCTTTCCCGCATGTATCACGAACCCAGTGATCCACCTACTGAGGCTGTTGCTCAGTGTGGTGCTGTTCTTCTGGATTTTCCTCTGGCTTTTGACGACCTACTGTCCCATCAACAGAAAGATCCTGAGCTGTCAGTCATCTTAGGTGAGCTTCAAGAGGGAGGTGCCCACCCTCCCTATTTTCTGTCCAAAGGGGTCCTCTGTTGCCGTCCTCGACAGAGGGGTGAACCCCGTGTAGTGCTGCCTAGTCATCTAGTACCGATGGTCTTTCAGTATTATCACTCTTCCCTTGTGGGCGGTCATCTTGGCATTCATAAGACCATCGCTAAGATTCGTAGGTACTTCATCTGGAAGGGCATGGACCGGGATGTTGCTGGCAGAGTGCGGGCTTGTCACCTGTGCTCTCTCAGCAAGCCTAGTCAGAATGCAAGGTTAGGGTTGTTATCTTCTGAGGTGGCCGAGCGTCCTTTTGAGAAGGTGTTCATCGACTACGTGGGTCCTTTTCCCCGTAGCAAGTCAGGTAGCTCCTACCTACTTGTTTGTGTGGATGCTTTCTCGAAGTTCGTTTGGCTTTTCCCACTTCGGAGTGCTACGGCTAAGCTCACCATCCGTGCTCTCCAGTCCCAACTCTTCCAGCACTTTGGTGTGCCTTCCACTCTTGTGTCCGACAACGGTAGCCAGTTTACCTCACATGAGTTTCGTAGGTTCTGTTTTGGCAATGGTATCAGGCATGTGACTACCTCTCCGTATTACCCACAGCCTTCTCATGCAGAGCGGTTCAACCGCAATCTTCGGTCTGCCCTTATTACTTTCCATGCTGAGAAGCAGAACACCTGGGATGAGAGTCTCTCTTGGCTCCAGCTTGCCTTTAATTCTTCCAAGCATGAGAGTCACAATGCCACTCCCTTCGAGATTCTACATGGCTACCCTCCTAACAACCCTTTGTCCAACTTGTGGAGGTTAGAGGATCTTCTACCTACGCCAGGTGCCACTGACGTAGTGTCCACGTGGCGGGCTGCTCGGCGCAACCTGCTACGTGCTAGAGAGAGAGTAAGGAGGAGGTATGATAAGGGTCGTACTCCTAACCCTTTTCAGGTTGGAGATCTAGTTCTTTGTCAGGCTCACCCGGTCAGTTCGGCCGCGGAACGAAGAGCTGCAAAGTTGTGCTATCGGTGGTCTGGTCCCCACCGCATCGACAGGTTTTTGTCACCGGTGACTGCTCTGCTGGTTGATCCCCAGTCAGGCAGGGTGTTTAGGAAAGCCCATGTGTCCCAGCTTAAGGCTTTCCGGGGAACGGTTGGTCCAGGAGTTGGTGTTCCTGGGGGTTTCTTGGGGCAAAGAGATTGATCACCTCTGCGCCCTAGGTGGCTGTTCTGAGAGAGTCTTCTTTCTCTCTTTTTTCTTGTCGGGCCCGACAGTCAGGGTAGTTTGCTCCCTGTTCGAGGGGTTTCCCCTTTTAGG
The DNA here is from genome assembly GCA_035578905.1 of Stictocephala bisonia. Classification (NCBI taxonomy): domain Eukaryota; kingdom Metazoa; phylum Arthropoda; class Insecta; order Hemiptera; family Membracidae; genus Stictocephala; species Stictocephala bisonia. Next base: position 8,304 of record JAQJVL010008617.1, read on the forward strand.
TTCTCTTGGACGTCCTAGGAGCACCACTCTTCGGAGGTCTTCGTCTTCTCTTGGTTCCCTGAGGTACCGAGTGTTCTCCCCTGCCTGGGTGTGTTGAGGTTTGCAGAGGGAGGTTGTACCGGGTCTTGGACCGGTACAGTTTCTTTTTTTCGTTGTTGTCTGCCAGGCTGCCTGAGATTCGCTTTTGCCCGGCGATTTGCGTACTTTGGTAGCTGTTGGCCCGGTTCCGTTTCGTTCCGTGTTCCAGCAGCTTCGGTCAGGTTGGCCTGTCTGTTCAGTCTAAATTTGTTCTAGAAGAGTTCTACTCGGCCGAACCTCCTTACCATGTTTGGCTAGACAAACTAAAACGTAAGTGTTCATTTTGTAAGTTTTAATATCTAATCACCCTTTTGGTGAAAATACTTTTGTTTAAATAATATTAATCGTTCTTACTTGTGTTTTCAGAGTTTTGTTAAATTTATATTCTTTGTCTAGATGTTTTAACCTAGGTTCGAGCCATGTGCTCATTGTTACCTTTTTGACTTTGATTGCTTTATTATCTCGGGTTTCATATTTAATAGTAGTTCTGTATAATGTTTTGTTGAGCCTTTTTAAGTTGCAGTTACCGATTTACCATCTTTTTGTTCATGGACAATAACCTAGCCTATCTTTAGTTTGATTTTCCTGTTATGACAGATTGCTCATGTTTCAATAGCCTAGTTCTCAGTTTGTCATTTTTAGTTCCATATACGTAATTAATTCTTTTATAATTTGTTAATTTGTAATTTGTCTTAAATCTGTTTTCCAACATAATTTTTCATAGCCTAAAGTTAATCTCTCCCTCCAATCATGTATAAGTTTGTCTCTTCATGTTAAGTTTTGTTAAATCAGGCACCCTTATATTTTTAGTTGTTATGTGTAATATTTTGTTGTGATGGCTGGACTGTATTTGATGTGCTGTGTGTTGTGCCTTACAGTCCAGGGTCCTCGAGTGGGACTTTCAGCCCTCAGCCTGCCGTCCGGGGGAATTTCGATCTTCTGCTCTGCTCGCCTGGCCTGAGGACCATGCTGGAGCCTGGTTTCGCCCGCTACCCTCTCTACAGCTCTGGGTATAATTCTTCAGTCCTCAGGTCAGTGTGTTCTTTTTTGTTCCCGGCGGCTGAGCTGGGGGTTTTGATGTGGATTTTTAATTTATAAAAAGAAAAACAGAAAAGAAAAGGGCAGTGAAATATAAGAAAAAAGAAGAAAAAAAAATCTGTGGAACTTTATGTGGCCTAGGCCTAAAACCCAGAAAAGTGATTTTTGCAACACAGCCATGGGGACTTAATTTTTTTTTATTAAAGAGGGAAAAACTTTTAAAATACCCAAAGATTTTTTTTGATGTTAATATTTATTTATATCTATATTTATTGTTATTTAGTTTACTTAGTATTTGGTTGTTATATTTTTTTTAGATTTTATATTGGTTAGGTCCCCATTGTTAAGTTATGTTATTTATTTATTTAAATGTTTAGGCCTAGTGATCGTTATTTATTTTTGTTGTTGTTAATTGTATTATAGATGTCTTGAAGTGCATTTTTACTCGAACGGTACCGTGTTAGATTTTCTTTTTAATTGTTTAATTTTTTTAAACTTTCACCAAAAGGGGATTATGGTGCTTTTGCTTAACTTTTAATTCGGAGCTGCCCAGGGATTCCGGCTTACTCCCTGGCCCGGTGGAATCAAGGGATGCGGGCCAAATTGCCGGTGTAATTGGTGATACCAAAAATTTTATAATTTTCTTCACTTTTAGTCGGGGCCTATTAAATTTTTCTTACGTTTTGGGGTGTCTCAGGCTAGGCTGCAGATAGGCCATGTAGTGGTTAATTTGTTAATTTTGGTATTTGTTGAGTTTGTTGTTCTTGTAGCTTTTGTGTGTTTTGTTATTTATTTAAGTGAAAATTAATATTGTGGCCTTCTGCCGTTTTTGATTATTTTATAGTGGTTTTTTGGTAATAAATTAGTTTCGCTCAGCTGCCGAGTGTTATTTTGACCCTCCAACTGCCACCCGTGATCCCATCGCTCGACTTGTTTTGAGCCATCCCCCGGTTGGCACGCTTCCCAGCTTTGGTGGGGTGATGGGGCTCACTACCCAGATAGCTCAAAGTATATTGGAAAAGCGTACACGTTGTTTAAAGAGTTTGTACGCAACAACACTACACAACCGTGATTTTAGGATGCTATATTGCCGTATTGAACAGCCTTTCTCTCTTCTGACTACGTGAACTGAACCTCAGGTCTAAGGACTAAGGCAAAGTCACCCAGGTCTTTGCTGCTCGAGAAGTTTTAAAATGGATATTTTACACATTAGGACAAATTTGTTAACACACTTTAGCCATTGATTTTATACACAAATAGATTTCCCATCCAATGTTAAATTTTGAGTCTCAAAATATCAGCTGTTTTTGTGGTCCATTGTGGAGCGCTAGTGTAGTCCCATGTAAATGTAATGCAGTTTAAACCAGCTGTGGTTGCGGGCCACACAAACTAACGAAATTACTGCCACAAATATTCCTATTAGATGGTTTATCTATTGTAGGTTTATATAATCAATGCTTTAGCATAGGGATGAGCTATCTGGGTAGAGTTAGTTATCTGTGCTATAATTATTATTGTTTGCATTTGACAAATTTATTAGACACAGTGTGTATTGCACATACTATTAAATAGTTTCATAATACTTTTTAAACAAATGTCATGGTTATATACCTTACTACCTTGAGTTTAAGAGGTTATGGGTTTTTATTGGTCATCAGATACATTATTGGATCTCTACAGACTTGATATTTACTTTTATAGGTAAAAGTACTCATTTTTACCCTAGACTAGCGGTTTCAGTTTGAATGTTATGCAGCTACATGTTTGAATGTTTGGACATAAATTGATGAGCTAAACAAAGTTTTTTTATCAAATTAGTTATTTCTTTTCTTATTATTCTTTATAATCCATTAAAGAGTTTTACATAGTGGCATTGACAATCGGAGCCAAGGGTATAATTCAATGTTCCGTGCCAAGAAAATGGAACATTGAAGGGGCTGAATCCTCTAACTGAGCAAAAAAACTATTGCACATAACACGCTTAGAATGCCAATTCAGATTGTCAAAACGCACCCTTACTGTTCTATATCCCATTCTTCTCACTGATTCATTCTACCTGTCACCATTATATCTTAATAGGACCATGATTATAACCAATATACAAGTTTTTCATCACTTAAGTGTCACTCCAACCAAGCCCACCACATCATCAAAAATCATAGTGAGTGGCAACCTTTATCATGAGGCAGTCCACTTCAGTAGTTAAAATGGTATGTACTTAATCTTAAAAGAACTATTTTTTTTATAAAAGACTTAATTGTTTAAGATATCTTTCCAAACCCATTATGGATGTATAATTTTATCTTCTCATTTTTTGTATTATATGCTTATGTTTGTTAACTTCTACCAAAGATGATTAAGTGTGTACACAGAAAATCTTTCCCTATTTACAATCCAGAAAACCTCCTGTCCTGCGACTATGTTTTGTTTCACTAAATGTATCTGCTGTGGACAATTAATTGTGATTACTGTCTTGATACAAGATTGCTAAAAACTCAAAAGAAAAATTCTAATAAACCACAGTGAAGAAAATGTTTCTTGGAATTTGAATAATGTAGTAAAGATGCTACAATCACTCACCAATACTGATTTCAGATTGTCTAACCAATGTAAAATTTTCAGTCTTGCACACAGGGGCAGTCAACATTATATTTGGGATTCTGGAGATTCGCAAAAATTATTATGAGTCAAAAATGTAAATTTTGTCATGACATCTTTGTTATTTCTACATTCTTGTAAAGTTTTGACTTTCTTAAGTTATTATCTTGTTCATAAAGTATGTATGTATAGCATAGTTCTCATAACCGTAGACTTGGCTGTGCACTACTAACCTAAACTAATGGATGGAGTCTGATGAGTCATTCTTGCATTGAGTGACTTAATTTGAGCGAATGTTTGTAAGACACCCTTTACAAAGGTACTCTTCCCGCCCCTCACCTTCTGCCGCCTCACTAGCCTAAGTCTCTTTTAAAGCCATTATAAAAATTTAATTGTAACTGTTTACTGTTCTTTGTTGCAGTGATGTACATTACATCGAACGGAATGGAGAAGAGTACTACTATACAATGACTAATACACCGGCAGAAATAGACAAAAAGATGAGGCTACTCACATATTTCCGACGGTACATGACGGATCACCTCATCAAGGCGGGAGAGGCTCATGCGAGACAGGATTGTGATCGCTTCACCAGAGTTCCTTATATGCATATTTGGAAACGCTCCAGCAGTGCTGTCACCATGCAACTGACTAGTGGAACAATACAGGTCATATAGCTCACAGTGTCTCCTAAATTTTGTAATTTCTTAGAAAATAAGTAGGGCTAATGTCAGACGTTTTTGGGGATTTGACAGAAAAAGCAGGATTACCTTGTTTATCAGTTAACTTTCGAAACAGAGATTACAAAGAAATACAACTAGATTGAGGTGGCCATCTCCCAAACCATCAAGTCACCACTGGGAAGTCACACATGCATTTTACCGTCAATAGCCCAAAACATACTGTCTATTTCAACTGTATGTTTTATTATATTGAGTTGTAGTGAACACTGTAGGATTATTTAAGGTCCAATCTAGTGGACAATAAGTTAATATTATGAGTTTTTATAGTTAAAATCATCAAGAATGATATATAAACTGTATATTTAACTGTAGAACATTGTAAAAATGATAATTGTTTGCAATAACCAACTTATGCTCCATTAGTACAGTTCTTCAGCTATCAAGTGACACTTCCAGGGTTACAGTAGGATTATTATTATGTACCGAATCGTTAAAATAAAATAGAAACCCATGTATTTAGCATTTTTCGTGGAGGGAAACGTTAATTTAACAAAATCACATATATTTCCTCATCATTTGAGAGTCTTTTAAATGATGAAGATGAGTTAATTAATGAGTTCAAAAAGTTATTTTTTTTTTCAGTTTTGAAAATGGTCTTAAGAACAAGTTATCGACTTTTTTGCCAAATATCCTAGTTCTATAATTAGAAAGAGCTAAAATCAACAATTTTGCAAAAATTCATTCAGCAGTTCTCAGTTGTTAAATAGTGTTTGTGGGTAAATTAACCCTTAGGTAGTCGCGCAGGGGTATGCAGTACCCCCAGAATCAAATATTTTGTTATATGTTTTGTTGTCACTGAGTTGGGGACATTGACAAGCAATTCAGCAGCTTCTAGGAATCCATGCTTCAACCGACTGTATAGATGTTTTTTTTATACTGTAGTTAAAAATATATATACTATGTACATAGTTTAAATTTTTTAAATGCAGTATAGTGTTTGTCAGCCAAATTTAAATGTATCAAATGTAAGGTTTACATGTGTCAGTCAGTTTCATATGAAGAACATATGTGTGCCATGTGTTGGAAAACCAGACTGACAGTGACTTAGTAGTAATTTTTTTTTTTTTGTAATTTTTTTCCTAATATTTCTGGTATTGAACATGTAAATAACAAAAGATTATGTGTTTATGCCTTTTTATATTTACAATAAAATAAGTTGTTTGTTTTAAACACAATATATTTCATTATACCGGGTTTCCGAAAAAGAATGCCCTGATTTTGAATGGGTGTAATTTAAAAACTATTCAAGATGTTTAAACGATTGAAACGTCAAATTGAAGGGGAAAGATCAAAGTTTTGTTTTCCGTGTGGCATGGGAGTGAGCGTTGACCTTGGCATGCGCAGAATTGCTGCGCAGTGACAGGCCGCCATTGCCACAACACGCCCACCAGTCATCAGTGCAATGTTCACCACGCAACAGAAGGCACAGTGTGTTCTGTGGTACGCAGAATTGAAAGCGTTTGTTAGTGTGAAGCGTCGGTTTCGAGTGACGTATCGAGGCCTAAATCGGGGGGGATGACAAAGCAATTCGTCGCTGGTTTAACCAGTTTCGTGAAACCGGGAGTGTGTTGAAAGGACATTCACCTGGCCGGCCAAAAACAAGTGATGACAAAGTCGAAGAAATCCGACAATCTTGCATTAGAAGCTCGAAAAATCGACTGTTCGACGAAGCCTTCAGTTAAACATACCTAAATCGACACTCCACGATGTTATTCGTAAGAGATTGAGGCTCCATGCCTACAAAATTCAGTTAAGACATGAGATTAAACCCGCCGATCGCCCCAAGCGAACAGACTTTGCTACTTTTATGCTGAACGAAATTGATGACAATCCTAATTTTCTGAAAAGAGTGCTGTTTTCAGACGAAGCAACATTTCACACAAGTGGTGTTGTAAATTGTCATAATTGTCGTATTTGGGGTTCCCAACAGCCTAACATTGTGCAGGAACATGTACACGATTCCTCAAAAGTGAACGTGTGGTGTGGGTTGCTGTATGACAAAGTTATAGGCCCTTTCTTTTTCGCCGAAAAAACAATTAATGGCATCATTTATCTAGATATGCTAGAACAATTTTTGTTTCCCCAAATTGACGATATTGAAGCACAAGGCGGTGAACGAGTAATTTTAATGCAAGACGGCGCGCTGCCTCATTACCTTCAATTAGTGCGCGATACACTGAACAACAAGTATCCAAATGGTTGGATAGGCAGGGGTGCGCCTATTCCCTGGCCTCCCAAGAGTCCTGATTTGACCCCTTTGGACTTTTTTCTTTGGGGCTACGTAAAGAACATTGTTTTGCCGAAAAGATTCGGGACTTGCCACATCTGCGTGCGCGAATTTCGGCAGCGATCGCTACTGTTACACCTGAGATGCTGCACAACACATGGCGAGAAATCGAATACCGATTTGATATCTGCAGAGGAACAAACGGAGCACACATCGAAACATATTAAGGTATGAGAAAAAACTTTGTTCTTTTCTCTTCAATTTGACGTTTTAATCGTTTAAATATCTTGAATAGTTTTTAAATTACACCCATTCAAAATCAGGGCATTCTTTTTCGGAAACCCTGTATTGTACCTAAAGTTCTTAATGTTTGGGACTCTTAGTTAAACCTAAATCTCAAAAGGTCATGTTGGGGGTAGGACCAAAATATCGTACGTATCAGATATAAAGTAATTCTAATTATATATTTCCATTCAAAATATCTTGAAAGAAACGGAAATAATTTCACTCCCTAATAAATATAACAATTGTTAACAAATAATTATAGTTAATTAATAAATACATGATAGTATTTTTAGCATGCTACCTTTTTTGCGTAGAATAAACAATTAATATTTTTAATAATTAAATGCCTTATTATATTGACTTGGTAAGTTTATATAATGCTGAAATATGATGTTACATTGACACCGGTCAAGTTTAATTTAAAAAAAGTTATAACTCAATTTTTTAGAACATTTTTAAATTGGAGGTTTGGGATACCCCTGCACGACTAATAACGTAACAAAATCAGGCGTGACTACTTAAGGGTTAGGGAAAGATTTTTTAAATACTTCTTCAAGGCAATTGTTTGAGTAGGTCAATATTTACCTGAGAGAGCCCCCTATTTACTCCTCACCTTTCTCCATCTGCCAGTAGCTGTGCGACCATCTTAATTGTACTATAAACCTGTATGACAATCAGTGAATTCTATTTTAATGTTCAGGTGAACTTCATGGATCACTCCAAGATCATTGTATGCCCACTGATGTCAGCAGTGACGTTCATTGATGAAAATAAGAATTTCCGTACATTCCGCTTTAGCACTTTAGAAAACTACATATCACATCCACAGTTTTCTCGAGTGGCAGAGTGCCTGCAGTATGTATACAAAAAGGTCCCGGAGTTACTAAGCTCATAACTGATGGAGGCTTAATCATGCTAAGGTAAAAATAAGTTATTTGTAAAATTATTTCATATAAGTACAATAATGGACTATCACAAAAAAAGCTCAGAGTACTGAACAGTTGTAAGCTTAACATACTTAGAATGAATTATTACATTTTAATATTCATGAAATAGACTTTTGGAAGTCTGGACTTATGTGATGAACAGCTAGTCCGAATTTTAAAAATTTGGATTTCGTAGAGTTTGAGATTACTCATCAATTCTGTGTATTTTGTGAACAACAAGTTATTATATGTTTACATTCATGTGCTAATAAAAGAGTGAGCTTGTGTAAAAAAGTTATGAATGCTATGTAAAAAACTAGATTACTGTACAGTAAACACGCAATTATCCGCTGGTGGCTTATCCGCTTTGCAGATTAGCCGTCATTTTTCAGATTTAGACCATTGTCATCTTCCAGGTAGGATATTAGACCTTCATTTCTCATATGTCTAATGTTCATTGAGTCTCGTGGAAATCAACGTTTTTAGTTGATGTTGTATGGAAAACCCACAGTTACATGGAATTTTGTGCATACCAGGTGCACATATGGGAATTTTAGTACTTGACTTGTCTCAATGAATACCTAAGTTTGTGGAGGGGTCTGTAAATTGTTTTTATATTTCCCTTGTCCTGAAGGGCGTGCTTGAGTTGCACGCTTTATGAGTCTATATTATATCATCAATTAAATATGAATATTAAATATAAAACTATTCACCATGTTTGAAATATGAAATTTAATCTTGATTATTGACATTAATAAAGTATAGCATTCAATAAATGTATGACCATTGTTGTAACCTTTGTACTTGACATTTCTGTATGAAACATAAATTAAATTATACACTAAAATTACTTTTATTTAATGAGTACACTTATTCTAAGGATATTTTAGAGGGTGTTATGCTATTTCAATGAGTTTTATAACCAATACATATATAAGTCAAATTTAATTAGTTTAACAGTGCAAAACCATTCAAAATAATATAATATTTTAAATGCTTCTCTTTAAAAAAGTGTCGTTTTCAGATATCTTCATTATATAAAAGATAAAAAAAATACTGTCTCATCAATATATTTATTAACATGCGTGAAAATTGAAGGATAACGATTAATCCTCCATCAAGATAGTATAATCATCCGTGTAAAAAAAATTCAAAATCTATAAAAACCTACTAAAGATAGCTGATGTGTTTGTTTTGTATTTGTTAAATAACTTGAAATAATTAGCAGTAATACATGTTAATTTATTTAGCAATGTTTTCTGTTACAAAGTAAAAAGCTTCTAACATAACGTACCGCTTAATATTAAACACTAAGTTACACCAATAGCCAAGAAGATATAAGTATAAAATACTGAGATATTTATTCATTCTGTGGTATAAGTTTAGAGCTATTCGGAATCATGCCAGTGACAATTCAAGGTATTTGTGGTTGGTTGGGATATTAATGGAAATATGTATTTTACACAGCTTGTAGCATTGATTTTATGAAGGTGAATATAATCAAGGCTTGCATTTTTTTAACGGCCTACCTGAGATCGGTATTGTGCGCAACTCAAGCACTGGTTTGGGGCCTCCCTGGGACACCGCAATTAACTCAGGTGGAATTGCACGCAACTCGTTAATGACCGTCCAGAATACATCCAAACTTCTCCCATGTCTCCTTTCAGAATGCAAACAACATGACCTTAATTTACATGATCTCTTCTACAAGCCATGGTTTTGTAATCTATGTGATCCACTAATATGCATATTTAACATATGTATATTTAACAAACAGTCCATTGTTGTGGGCGTGTGGTTCTAGCATGCGCATCAATGGGTTTCCCTCTCCAATGACAGTTGTACATTCATGTTAAAATATAAATATAAATATCTTGGACACAGTACACAGAAAATACTTACACGTGATTGGTAGATTTAGTTACCAGTATTTAATAGAATAATATTACTAGCTGATTTCGCCCGTGTGACGTCATAGTATACTGCACAGCCTCGTCTTGATACCTACCGTATTTTCTAATATCCGTTTTCTCAGATAGAACAAAATCAGTGTTTTTGTCTTCTTCTAAATATTTGTTTTCTTTATTTATAGATTTTTTACATTTTTCTTGTGGTACGTAATCAAATAAGCTTTTGTAAAATCGCAGTTTAACACTTAAGCTGCCGTGTCAGTCCAGTACGCCCAATGGCTCTATGTCTCAGCTAGATGCCGTCGGGCCACTACGCCCGACATTGTCGTTCAGTAACCTTTTGGTTGTTTTATTGTTACTCGACTGGTCCTGCTTTCTTAAAGAAACCGATCACACTTTATTGTACTGCAAGCATCATACTATTTACAGATCGAATTTCTAAGTTTTTGGTTGTATACAAAGTAGTTCATAAAACTTTAAATGTTGTACGGGCAAGTTGTCGGGAGTATAGGCTCGACAAGACTTATTTAGTAAATTTTGATATTGAAATAATGTAATACACATTGAATACTGGATTACTTTCAAAATGCAGTCAGTGTAGCCAAACCATGAAAACAAATTTACCTCAAAATGTGTCAGGCCGATATGCCCGACAGAGTTTTTTATGTGCTGTATACGCTACTAAAAAAACTGTGTTGGGCCAATCCTCCCAACATATTTATATACATATAATGCCTATGTATGTACTATTTCTATACTCAGAAATGGTGGCATAGTAAATATAATGCATCATTGTTTTAAATATTTGCATAAAAGTTTTTGGCAATTTAGAGCAAAAATACTCATTTTAAGGATGGCAACTAACGTGTTAAACTCAAGTTTCTTATATAAACCAACTCAATTTGGAATTGAGTGAACATTCAATGATTAAATGAAACGTTTTTAT
>JAQJVL010008618.1:0-19069 GCA_035578905.1 Stictocephala bisonia
AAACATTTTAAATGTTTTAAGTGTCAGCGCTTCATGTGCTTAGAACATCAGGGAAAAGTCTGTGTAAATTGCATTTAAAATTAACTAATCAAGAAAAAAAACACATGGTATTCTTTTAACCCTTTCCACTCAAGTGGCGGGGCAGCCCCGCCACGCAACTTACCGCACTAACTCCAATGTCGGGCCGGGCCCGACGTCTCTATAAGAACGTTCTATGATTGTATTTAGACTGACGTAGTTACATTATTGACCACTAGGGTTGTTGTTTGATATGTGCTGCTACCTGTAGAATTTTTTCGGAACCGTTTGAGTTTAGTATCGGTAAACAAACCTCATGAAATGTAATGTTTGTCGTCTGTGGCTGCTCCGTAAACAGCTGGCTGACTGCAACAGCTATCTGCACTCACTTTTTTCCGTCATATGTTATCGTTCGTAATGAGCTTATAAAACGCATTGTTGTTGCTAGGTTATCGTTGTTGTTTTACTGTTTATTCATAATATTTTTATTTTACGACGATGATTCCTGTCGAATAAAAGAGCGTTGCAAGTAGGCTATTAGATTTTGTCTGTTTATATTTTTAGCTGATAACATGTTTTGAATTATTGAAAAAAGCTTTACTTACAAATTTGGTCTAAATTGTGTACATTTTGACTGTTGCTAAGCAATAAAATAAAATTTACGGAGCAATTGTTTACTAGTTGCAGTGAAAATAATTTTTTTGGTAAAAATGTTGTTTTTCAAAAAAATTCTGTTTTAGAATTATATATTTTTTTTATGTATAATTTAGTCCAAAATATTTGAAAATGAATTTTTTTTGTTTGTAAGGATACAAACAACAAAAAACAAACAACAAATACTATTCTTCCTATTTAAAATTTTTCAAAAATTCTTCTTGAATCCGTTTTTTTGTTAGAAATTCAATTTTGTTCCAATGAATATATATAATTAAAAAATTTTGAAAATAAAAATATATGTTTTATTTTATATTAATCTATACTTTAGTCATAGAAGAAACAAAGAAAAAATACATCAGCTTTTTGGAACTATCAGATATATGTTTTTCCCACTGAACAAATGTAGTAGGCAATCTTTGCTTAAAAGTAAATGGAGCTGATAGGGAAACTGGGTTCCCAGTAATTGGAGTGGAAAGGGTTAAATTGATGTATTTACATGTTCTATAAGTTTTATTAAAATAACTGTTCATTTACAATTTTATTTTATTTTTTTACCTGGAGTAGTCTGAGAGACGAATGCTTATGAATAGTGTGACAAAAATTTAAGGTTATGAATCTAGGGTTAAAAAAGTATAGCCAATAAAGGTGGTTAATTGTCAAGTAACCATTAAAACATAAGTACTGAAAGATAAATGTTTCTCAATTGAAACCACTAACTTAGAAGCATTTTTCATATTTAGTGTTAATCTTTCGTCCCATGCACCTGTATGATAAAGTTCCATCTCTGTATCATGGATACATTTGGATGTAACGTCGAGTTTTAAAACTCAGTGCAGTTTATTTCACCTGATATTGTTTGGATGTACATTATACCATTACTTAATGAGATCTCAACTTAAAATTATTTTATGTTTTTTAACCATTACTAGTAATTTGGTAATAATAGAAAACAACACTGCTGTTTGTAAACTGATATCTGTTTACGGGATATGCCAGTCATTTATAAATGTTGTTTGAGTAAATTTTGATTTTGTGTGAAAATTACATGATGACCATTATTACTTTTAGACAGTTAATAAGATGGATTTTTTCTGATTAATTTTACAGTATATCGCCATGTTTATAACAATGTAAGCATAAACTGACTACTGTTTATGTTACTTAATTTATATTGTTCGCATTGCACAACTTTACTTTGGTTTTGTGCTATCAATTTGCTCATGTACAGAAATAGCATTGTCTCACAGTATAATATAAACACACAGTAGTGAAGCTTACTCTTCTTGAGAAAAATGCCAACTGCTCGACACTAGCGATCCTAGTGGCCGTCTCACAGACCTACGGTACCTCTCTGCTAGATAACACAGTTGTTTATAATTTTTGTTCGCCCATGCAAAATATATCACATTTAGCATTTCTTGTTAACTAGGCCTGTGATGTTTTTACTGTCACTAATAAAGTATAACAAAAACCAATATCAATCGCACTTCTGGAAAAAACCATTTAACAAACAAATTACCTATTAATTTGAATAGACACTAAAAAAACTTAAATTTACAATAAAAGAAAATGAATGACATAAACATGTGGAAATATTTTGTATTAATTTAGATCTAAAACCATCCAATAAACCAGGTGGAAATAATAACAAGGGTAAAAGTATATACTGTCAGATCAGAAATTATTTGCATCCGAATTTGAAGGTTGTTTTCTAAGGAATTAGAGGCCTACGAAAAATCTAATCACACCATTATTTTCCTCATTTAAGTTTAGGTTGATGAACGAATGCATTTTAAATTTGTATCCTAGTTGGAACAAAAATAGTACTGAAATTTAACTACTTCCCACTCACTGAACATAAAATTTACACCGTTATTACTAAAAAAACCATTAATATATCGCATTTATATTTTAATACCTGATTGATAAGAAGGTTTTCCATAAGTTTTGTGGGTTTTAGAATTTTAACTTTTCGAGAAAAGAAGTTATGGTTAATTACTTGAAAATTTTGTTTTCTTGGCTTCTGGAGATTGTAAATTTAATTACTTGGTCTTCTTGTAATTCTTGTGAAATGTTTAGTTACGATACATTACTTTCATATGTGTAAGTAAACACAGTGATTGTACGAGTATGTTGATTTAAATTTATCAATTTAAAATCCCTGTATTTATGTACCAATATAAAATTAATGTATCGTAACTATATATGTCATAAGGATTACAACAAGACAAAGTAATTAATTTTACGACCCCTAGAAGCCAAGAAAACAATATTGCAGGGAATTGACTAGGAACTTATTTTCTCGAAAAGATAATATTCTAAAATTTAAAAAACTTTAAAACCTTCTTATTAACCAGGTATTAAAATACTAATGCGATATGTTAACAGGTTTTTGAGTAATAACGGTGTAAATTTGGTGTACAGTGAAAACTAGTTAAAATTCTGGTACTTTTTTGTTACAACTAGGATAAAAATCATTAAAATGTATAATAAAAAATAAAAATGCATATGTTGTAACATAAAATTAAGAGGAAAATAATGGTGATTAGATTTTTTACAGGCCTCTTAGTTTCTTAGAAAACAACCTCCAAACTCGAGTGCACATAATTTCTGCACCAACTGTAGTGACTTAGCTGATGAATGATAAGGGGCTAAGCAGCTTGGCAGACAGTGGTGTGGCAGAATCTCAGTTAGGTGAGATTATGTTAGGTTTTAACCTTACATCTACAAGAAAGTTTATTGCACATTTGATCGTGGATTTAATAGAATTCATTCATGTTCGAAAGTACAAGAGCAGTTTTTCATTTGTAGATATAAGTACTCATCGCTGCCATCATCAGCGATGAGTACTGTGTTATCAGCTGGTACAAAGGTCACAACGCGAGCTACAGCCAAGTCTACTGGCGAATCTCCAGAACAGGCAACTCTTCAGTCGCTTGATGAAAAACTAAACTCTATATTAGGTATACTGGATAAGTCTGCTAATGACATTAAGGACATAAAGAAAGAACAAAAGGATTTAGGAGCATCACTAGAGCTATGCCACGCCAGTATAAGTGATGTGAAAACGTTGCTACATGAACAAGGTTGTAAAATTGAACACTGTGAAAAAGATATTACATTAATTAAGGAGGAGAGTGCTGCTTTAGGGAGAAAACTAACCGGATTAAAGGATGATTTTATTGCCCTAGAACAATACTCCCATAGAAATAATTTAGTAATATACGGAATCCCTGACGAGAAAACTGAGAACATTTTTAATGTTGTCCGGCGTTTGGCGGATGTCCTGAAATTTCCTAACTGGTCAGACCGTTTAATTGACGCAGTACATAGAATGGGTCAACCCACTAAAGGTCCTAGGCCCATTATTATAAGGTTTATTAGACGATTGGACAAGGACGAGTTCCTCAGCAGGCGCAAGGCGGTCCGTCACCTCAAAGCCTTGGACTTGGGTTACAGCACGAGAGGCTGGGAAACGTAAGAATTACAGCCAGGTCTGGATGTCCTGCTGCATCTACGTGCGGAAGGAGAAGGTCAAGGCACCGATCATCAAGATAACTTCAACTCGTGATGTCGACAACATGTAAATTTAGAATAACTACATATGTGAGTTTTATATTTATTCTTATTTATTGTACATATATTGTGATAATCCATATTTATGTTTGCATGTTTGTGTTCTTTGATTATTATATACAGATTACTTATTTTAGGCATAGGTGTTATAGGTATTATTTTATACATACATTTATATACACAAATTAACTGCACATGAGTAAACCTTTAAGTAACTATAATATTTACTATCAAAATGTAAGAGGCCTTAGAACAAAAACAGATACTTTTTTCCTTAATCTCGTTGTAAATAATTATAAAATTATAGCTTTGACGGAAACCTTTTTGAATTTTGATACAAATACATCAGAATTATTTCCGGAATCATACAATGTATTTAGATGTGACCGAAACCCGGAAGCATCGGGAATGTTGACTGGAGGTGGAGTCCTGGTAGCAGTGGCTAATGACATCATGTGCATTCGTGTTAACAAGCTAGACATCATTGCTCATGATATTGAAAGTGTCTGGGTGAAAATACCTAATATTAAAGGGGGGTCTCTGTATATATGTGCCGTTTACATACGCCCAAGATCGAACATAAGAACGTATCAAATGTTTTACGAAAGTTTGTACAAATTAAATTTATCTAATAACTGTAGTGTAATGATTTTGGGGGATTTTAATTTGCATATTTATGGAGTTAACTATGATTTAACACGTGGAGATACATTGTGTAAAGAGTTGTTTGTATTTTTCAATGAACAGAATTTAAGTTTAAAAAACAGTGTTTGTAACCTTCAGAACAAAACTTTAGATTTGGTTATTACAAATATTGAAGAAACTGCAGTAGTACGATGTAATGACCCTCTGGTCAGTGAGGACTCTTATCATCCGGCGATAGAGGTGGGGACTGTTATCAGCGCTCCGTTGTCTTGTCGGTCGAGATTAGACGGGGCGCCAGGCTACTGTTTCTATAAGGCTGACTTCCTTAAACTTTATCGTAGTTTAGCAGAAGTGGACTGGGATCAACTCAGTACAATTTCAAATATTAATAAAGCTGTAGATTTGTTTTATGAAAAAGTATATAAAGTTCTTAATGAAACTTGTCCCAAAAAGAAACGCAAACAACCCAAATATCCATCTTGGTTTACAAAGACAATAATTTTCAACATTAAATTAAAAGAAACATTCCGTAAGTTTTAAAAAATTTGGTAAGCAGGAGGATTTTGAAAATTTTAAACATTTGAGATCTCTTATAAAAAAAGATGTTAAGATTGCATACAGTAAATATGTCCACAATATTGAAAACCAAATTAATTGTGACAGTAAGCAATTTTGGCAATTTTTGAAAAGCAAAAATACTGCAAAAAATAATATGTTAGTAATGGAGTATAGTGGAAGTCAAATAAGCAATAGTAAAGATGTTTCTAATGCCTTTGAACAGTATTTTAGTAGTGTTTACAATAGTTATACGGTAGAACCTAAGGCAGAGCTAGCTATGGAGGAGCCCTCCATGGCGGGGGTGTCACATCTGTCCTTGGACCGGGTTACTGAGCTGGATGTCCATCTTGCCATCAGGAAACTCAAGTCAAAACCAACCACAGGTCCAGATTATTTACCACAGTATTTGTTTAAAGGATGCATTGATATTCTAACTAAACCACTAACTTTGCTATTTAATTTAAGTTTAAAAACAGGTATTTTTCCAGAAAAGTGGAAAGTAACTAAAATTACACCTATATTTAAGAGTGGAAAAGAAAGTCAAATCATTAACCATAGACCTGTGGCTATTTTATCTGTCCCAGCGAAAGTTTTCGAAATAATTATTCACAAAAACATTTTTTATCACTTCAAGAAATATCTTTCTTTCAATCAGCATGGGTTTGTACCTGGTCGATCTGTTAATACCAATTTAACGTATTTTACACATTATGTCTCCTCAGGTTTGGACTCAGCGACCCAGACAGATGCCGTATTTCTCAACCTGGCCAAGGCCTTTGACAAGGTGGATCATCTTATTTTATTAAAGAAACTTCACTACTATGGATTGTCAAAAAAATTAATTAATTTTTTTACATCATATCTAATTAACAGAAAGCAGTATGTAGTCTACAAAGGTCATGTATCATCTACTTTTACTGTGCAGTCTGGAGTACCTCAAGGGTCAAACTTGGGGCCATGTTTATTTACGATTATGATTAATGACTTATGTCAACATGTTGTCTCTGCAAAATGTTTGCTATTCGCCGATGATCTTAAAATATTTCAGTACATTTCAAGCCAGTCTGATTCTATTAAACTACAGGATGATATAGACAGGGTGTATGAATGGGGAATTAGTAATAAGATGCATTTTAATATTTTTAAATGCCATGCTATGACATTTAGTCGATCTAAAAAATATATTTTTACTAATAACTATTATTTAAACGGTCAGTTAATTTCTAAGGTTGAATTGATTAAAGACCTGGGTGTTTACATAGATTGTAATTTAACTTTTCAAACGCACGTGACCCATTGCATTTCATCAGCCAGCCGCATGGTGGGATTCATAATTCGACAGGGAATCAATTTTAAAAATGTAAAAACGTTAATTACACTGTATAGAGCGTTGGTCAGGTCGAGACTGGAAAGTGCAGTAGTTGTGTGGAATCCAACTCATGCTGTTTACAAAGACGCCATAGAAAGAATTCAAAAAAGATTTTTAAGGTACCTTTATTTCAAGTGTTTTAATATTTATACTTAATTAGTTCCTTACAATGAGCTGATGGGTCTCTTTGGGTTTAAGAGTCTATGCCTGAGGAGGGCAGTGATGAAACAGGTTACCTGCAGGGCTTGGTGCGGGGGCGGATGGACAGTTCTGCCTGTTTGGAGTGTCTCTGCTTTAGGGTCCCCAATTTTAAAAGCAGGGGCAAACTTCTGTTTGATTTGCCACAGGTACGAACGGTAGCGCATGCGTCCTCGCCTTTGCTCCGGATGATGAGAACTTATAATATGATGCTTTCGGGTGGAGGGAAAATGGATGTTTTTTTGTGATTCCATTAATATGTTTAAGGAAAAATGTGAAATGTACCTGGAAACACAAATTTTATGAAAATAGACTTTTTTTATTTTTATTTGCAACGAGTCACTTTTTACGATAGAATTAAGTTTTTTTTTTTTAACTTTTCTTTTCCGATTCTGTAATATAAATCCTTAATTAATTAATATTATTGTTCATGTTGTGTTGTGTTGTTTTTTAATTTTAAATATTTTATGCAAATTTATTTAAATTATGTTTTATAAATTATTACCTATT
Source organism: Stictocephala bisonia (assembly GCA_035578905.1). NCBI lineage: Eukaryota > Metazoa > Arthropoda > Insecta > Hemiptera > Membracidae > Stictocephala > Stictocephala bisonia. Next base: position 7,532 of record JAQJVL010008618.1, read on the forward strand.
TATATTTATTAGTTATTTAATGTATACCTGTCAACTATTTATTTATATTTATTATATTTTACATATTTATTATATTTGTTACCTATTTATTGTATATTTGTTATTTATTGTTATTTAGTTCATATTAATTATTATTTGTTACATATTTGTTACCTATTTATTGTATATGTGCTAACTATTTAGTTCATATTGATTATTATTTGTTACATATTTATTGCATATTTATTAATTAACTATTTATTGTATATTTATAAAATATTTATCAAGTTCTTGGGCCTTATAACTTGTAAATATGTAATGCTTGTTTATTATTTTTTTAATAGTGTGTAGACTGGCTGGTTGAATGAAATATTTATTGGGTTCAAAATGTTAAAATGTTTTGCATCAATGTAATTGGGTCTATGCCTGTATTGTTGCATGAAATAAAATAAATAAATATATAATTTGGAGATATATAACAAACTATTCAGGCTTGGAAACTTTTTAAAAATACATTAGGCCATGAAAAGAGGAAATAAAGATAAAAATTTGTTATGGTAGCATTAATTTGATAAAGGAACATTTTTAAAATATTGCTCAATTCTTCTACAGTAACTCATCATTTTGGAGGCGGATTTTTTTTTATTAAAAAAGTATCATTTATGCTTCTTAAGTTCTTAACACACTTAAAACAGTTAGAGTTTCATGTGTGAAGCTCTACAAGTGTTCTCTGCACTTGGAAGGTCTCTTAGTAACAAGGCCACAGCCATGTCACACTCTCCTTCTGAGGGTAAGTATCTCAAATTGTTTGTATCATATTACATGCTGGGACATCAAAATTTGTTTACCAATATATTGTATAAATTTTAACCTGCCAAATATTAATCTACGATTGTGCAATAACTTGGATAATATTTAGATAACTAATATGGTAATCAATTATCATATTAGTTATATGAGTAATGTTTAATTTAATGTAATGATTTATTAGCTTTAGCCATGTTACATTTATTAGGAAAATATGTTTGAAAACTAATTAAATACTTACATAAATTAATTTTTAAAAATAATCCCTTTCTAAAGAACAATTCAGCTTTGAATCTTTTAGTGAAAAACCATTAGTCAAAATAACATTTAAGTAAATGACATCAATCATCCAGATACAGATGGCCCAGCCTAACCGTGCTTGCAGATTCAACTATACTAACTGCTCTCTCGACACATTTCATTTTTTGTGTTCAAAGACTTATAAAAATGTTACACATCCCTATACAAATGTTAAGCGACCCTATAATTGGTCGGTAGCGTAGTTGGTTCAATCCCAGCTTCATAAGCTAAAGGTTCTCAGTTTGATCCCAATCAGTCATAGCTATTAATTAATGACACTTTCTAAGGAATAGTCGGCCTTAGTTTGTAACAATGACTACATTCGCTCATCTACACTCATTCGAAATCCATATTCGCCCATATCTTGACGATAGGCGTCTTATGAATAAATAAATAAATAAGTTTCATTTATTATTTATAATATTACGTTATGGTCACACAGATGTTACAAAAAGATAATATTTATTATGTTTGTTTGTTGTAGAAACCATATGTTATTTTTTATGGCTTGTGTTATCTTCACATGAGTTATTTGTTATGGATAAGATCAATTACAACTTATATATAGTACTGGAAGACCGAGCCTTGCTCATATGAATTTCACAAACTGAAGAAGTAGCATCTATGTATTCCTGAGGATCGTTTGTTGTTGCTGTACATTGTAAGTTATATTGTTTCGTAGGTCTTCCGCGTTTACCTTTAGTCCCTTTGTTGAACTCTGCCTACCTTCTCACCGAGGCACTCTGCTACAGTCCCAATTGTGGATCTCGGCATGTCGCCTTGTGAGGAAAATTGGCCTACGGCCTCGCCAAGATTCTTAAGCAGTATGACCATGAATTTTCTTTAATGGGCAATGGAGCTCATTAACATAGTCTTTTCTAAAATGGTATATTAGTAAGAGAAGAATACCTTTAATTTGATACCACTTGGGTGTATTAGTTTAACATTACCCAATATTGGGTTTTTGAGCATATTTTTTATTTGGAAGGGGGTCAGGACCCTTAAATGTTGTCTCTCCCAAAACGTAATGGTGTAATGTGATTTATGAGATAAATACCTATATTTTGATGCCCCACTTTCTGTTAGAAGTCGATAATGATGCCATATTGGTTTTACTGCTATAAGACGATAACACGAGATGTTAGTTTGGGCAAACAAGGCTGATTTTATAAGGATTAACCTTATTCTATAAAATGCAAAATAAATAACATTATACCAAAGTATAAAACACATTTTATACTGTGAATTCCGAAAACCAGGTAGGTATCACGCGCATCTCCCATTACGTCACATGTGCTAAATGGCAAAAATGAACACAAAAATACTGTTCTAATTCCCATAACTACAATTCCAGCTGATAAGTGATAAATAACTTGCTTAACATTTAGCTGAATTCTTCTATGCTATTGGTAGATTCAGTTACTAGTATTTAATAGAATAGACAAATCAGCTGATTTTGCCCATGTGACGTCACAGTCTACTGCACAGCCTTGTCGTGATACACAGGATATCTAGAAGCCTCTGGAGCAGAAATCAGAATTTTCCTAGGGTTGAGACTGTTGCCAATCGATTTCTCGTGGTTGAAAACCCCTATATAAATTTATAATTCTTGGGAGTCAAAAAAAGTTCTTTCAGACGTTGCTTGTTTTAGATAATAAGATTATATTATGCTGGCAACAAAAATAACTTGCCAAACAGACGATTCAGAAACAGTAATGATTAGTTGCAATGAATTAGAAAGACAAGTACTGTTTACAAATAGAAATAGTTTAAAATGATTTGTTACTGGTGGACTTCTATTATATCAGTAACTAACGTTTTCAATCAGCTAATCAGTATAACATTTTAGAAAAGTACTCCCGCTCTGTCCCACTTTTATTAGCCTCTTCTCAAGGTCATGTACACCTTCTTGCTGGGCCAACTGTATATTTGGTTAATTTAACTTAAAACTGAAGATCAATTATTTGAAATTGATCAGTAATTAATTGCCGGATACCTTATAAAGGCATATGTGTCCTATTTAATCCCTGTTAACTGTTGGTTTTGTAAATGCCTATGCAAACAAAACAAAAAAAAGCAAAGTGAAATGAAGACCTCTATAGAAAAGAAATATTGCTAGAGCTAATAAAGGAAAAAATAGGCGCTTCCACACATGAGATTGTTTTAAGTAAAATCTATGGAATGTATTAAATCTATTTGTAAGTAATAATGTCATCAAGGATAAAACACAACATTATTATATCATTTGTTTTTCTGGTGTGAACAGTGTACCCAGGAGTGGTGAAGACAGGAGCTTACCGGTATGAAGATGGCACAAGGTACATAGGTGACTGGAATGAAAAAGGTCAAAAACATGGCCTCGGACAGCTCAGTTTGCCAGACGCCACACGATACCATGGGACATTCCACAATGGTTTATGTTCAGGCCTGGGTGTCATGTATTTTGCTGATGGAGCCAAGTAAGAATGTTATAATACTGTACTAATATTACAATGAATGAAATTATACAATAATAGAAAATAACAATTCAAATGTCATTGAACAATGGTTTATGAACCAATATACATAAAATATGGGAACCAATATTCTAATTGCCAGCTTTTTCTGTTTGTAAACTGTCTTTTGATGTACTGTAACCCAGCTTCTTGGTGACAAAGTGTTGTAGAGATTGTAGGCGATAGGTTATATACTCGGTTCTCTTAATACAGGTATGGCATTCGCTCAATAGTTGCTATCGGCGTGAACATTACTGGAGAAATTTAGGGTGTTCATGTTAGTGGTAGTCGATGTCCGTATGTTTTGTAGGATAGAGAACTGAGTATGAGGCTTGTAAATTAGCTGAAAATCATACCAAGATTCCACGTAAAGCTGTAGGTGCCTTAGTTGCCCTGGTTATTGGGTTATTAATAAATGGCCTTTTCTGAGGAACAGTCGAAGTTAGTTAGTAACCAGACTACACTCATCCACACAAATTAATTATCATTCATGTTCGCCTTAAAATATGCACAAGGTCGTGTCAGCTTCTCATATGCAAGATTGTAAAGATAATAAATTTTAGTCAAATTGCAAGAGGTGACAGCATTCTTTTTGTATGTTTCCATAAAATTACCAAATTTATTCCAAAAAAGATTGTTTCAGTCCACTTGATATCAATCTACTTGTAAAGAGAATTTTTTCCATACCATACATGATTTATTTCATACATTATTAATGATATTCAATAACAAAATAACATTGAAATTGCGATGGAATATTTGAAAAATGCAATCAAACTGACAGCTGATATTCATGCATTTTCTGCAGTATCATTGTACTGATAATATCAACACAGTATTTTAGTATATAGTCTTGGCATCGACAGTATATTTAATATATTCCTTGTTGCACTAGTGAATATTAAAAAAAAAAAAATACTATGTAACTGTATAATACTATTTACTCATGACACCAACTAACCCATTTCACATTAAAAAAGGAAAAACCTGTAAAAGGGCATTGTTGAGGAAAGGTTTTAAAATGTATCATGTTAAAAACTAACAAAATAAATGTTACACATGATCTTACCGCTAGATTAAACTATCTGTTACCTTAGTAACAACCACTACATCCGCTGATGTCATATGTATAGAGATGTAGCGTTGGCCTCAAAAACTTCAATCATCCAAACACTGTACTGCCTTATGTTTTTATTTATTAACTAGTTTTTACATGTGCTTTGCTATGGGATAAACAGTAATGTTTACTTTATTAAAATTAAATATTACAATTTAAAAAGCATTATTTACTGAATTTCAAAAGTTTTTATTTTACAGCCAATGATTACTTAAATAAATAAAATAACTCCATTATATTACCGTTGAAACTTTAAAGGCTAATGTGGGATGGAACCGTATGAATAAAACCATACCTGAAATCTTCCCAAATTTCATAATGATTGGATGAATGATGTAGAAATGCTTAAAGGACAAACAGACAGACATACATTTGTTTTATATAGATAGAGATAAGATGCCCATCATCAAGATACAGGCAAATATGTGAGGCGAATAAGTGTTATGAGGAGTGAAGTCGTTGTTACTAATTACGGTTGACTGTAACTGAAAAGACATTTATTAATATAAAGGATGTACAGTTCAGTGTGGAATCCAAACTCAAAATAACTTTATTTCCTTTTATGCAAATGTACAATGTTACAAAAATTGAACTGTATACATAGGAAAAAAAAAATACTCTTAAATTAACCATTAACATGTGAAATACCAATACAACTAAAACACACAACTCCTTAAAGATTAACTTTAGAACTTAGATTTACAACTGGTCTACTAATACTGTTAAAGAAAAGAAAAAAGGTGGAAACTAGGACCGTTATGCGTGGGTTTTGCTGTATTGCTGAAATTGTTAGAGTATTGCTAGTTTAAATTTAGTAGAAAAAAAAGTGTATGGAAATAAGCCTACATAGGCAATGCTGCCTGTGCGTAGGCTTGAGTTGCTTATCAGTAGAATAATATTTTCACTAATTTATCCAGTGTATTTAAAATTGTAAAAGAATGTTTATGTATTTTTTTTAACTAGTTCTGTATACCATCTCATTTTCTTTTTTAACTATTTGTTTTGAAAATTTGGCAATGTTAAGTAACTCTGCTATATTCAAAAATGCTTTATTACAGCACAAGCACAAGAGAAAAAAAAAGAAAGAAGGAAAAAAAAGTTAATATATGCCTACATGAGTCAAGGAGGGAGGCAGAGAGAACGCTGTGGCTGAAAAACTATAGTAGTAGTATAGAATCAGTCCGTAGTTGCGTGGTAAAGGATGTTCAGGTTGTGGCCATGTCTGTATTCGGCAGTGATAAGAGCCTCTGCCTCTTGTGTACTGATAAGAGACAACCACTGGTTAGCATTTGTCTTTAGAGAAGCTAATGATGGAGAAGAGAACAATACCAGGCCCACATTTTGACGATAGTTGGACAGATTTCTAAACAATGTATGACATGTATAGAATGGATTTGTTGATAGATAGGTTTTAGCTAAGGGAACAGCTGAAATTCCAACATTACGTGAATATCTTGTATTGTGCGAGTGGGAAATTCTAGAAAAGATTATGTTATGTTTTTTAAATATATGAATTAAAAGGGCTTTTATGTATAGATGACGTACACTTAAAATACCAGTTTCAAAAAACAGAGCGTCAGTTGGATATCTAAAACCTTTGTTAAATCCCACTTTTAATATAGATTTTTGAATGATGTTAAGAGGCTGTAAATTACTTTTAAAAGCTCCCCCCCATGAAATTATTCCAAAAGACAACAAGGACTGAACGTAGGCAAAGTACGCTAACTTGATTTCTTTTTCACAGAGAATATCTCGAATCCGCTTGAACGCAAATACGTATTTACGCAATTTCTTTTTCAAACAGTCTATGTGTTGAGCCCAGTTTAATCGTCTATCAAAAATTACCCCCAAATACTTATAATACGTCACACCCTCAATAGCCTCGCAGCCGCATACCCGGCTATTGTAGTCTCCACAAGAATGAATCACTAAATTATCTAAGGTATAATCAGTATTACTCCTTAACGAGATAGGTAAGTATTTTGTTTTACTGACGTTCAAGCAAAGGAGATTCTGATCAAACCACGTTTTTAAGGACATGAGATCTCTTAAAGCAAATGAGCGCACCTCTGCCCAGTCCCGACCCTTTACGAGCGCCAAGGCGTCGTCGGCAAAAAGAAACAATTTACTATTTAAATTTAATCTTGTGATATTATTGATATATATTAAGAACAATATTGGTCCAAGAGTGCTACCTTGTACTACACCATAATCTATTGGAAGTAAATTACTATTGACCCCACCCAAAGCAACTAATTGTCGTCTTTCTGTTAAATAGCTAGAAAACCAATCAAGTGCTATACCACGCACTCCTATTTGCTCCAACTTTGGTAGTAGTAAATTTCTATCTATGCTGTCGAAAGCTTTTTTCAGATCTAAAAAGATAAGCATAATTCGCTCGTCTTTGGAAATAGAGTCGTGCAATTGTTTGTTTACATCAAAAAGTATGTCTGAAATTGTTATGTTCTCCCTAAAGCCATACTGACACTCTGTTAGAATCTGGTTTATTTGCAGGTATTTAACAAGCTGTTCTTTGACTATTCTCTCTAGTATTTTAGAGAAAACACTGAGTAAAGAGATCGGACGGAAGTTGTTTTTATCTGTATGAATTTTATCTTTATATAAGGGAAGAACTTTAGCAATTTTGAAAATATCTGGAAAGATTCCGGTGGATATACTGAGATTGACCAGGTGTAAAAGTGGTCGACTTAATAATTCGATGTTTTTTTTTAATATTGAAGCAGGAACACCATCATAGCCAGGAGCAGAGCCACCTCGTAGTGCATTTATATGTCGTTTTATGTCGTGTTCAGTAACAGTGTGTAAGGTGAGCTCTGAGTCAAGTCTATAGTCTGAGTCAGTAACTAGTAAAGGTCCTGTAATGTGTATAGTGCTTGCAAGGTTTTGTCCTACGGTTGAAAAGAAAGTATTGAATTCCTCTGCTACTTCTTTAAATACTAAATCGTTATAATCAGCGATGCCTGGTCGAAATTTTTTTATTGGGAAAGCGTCTTTTTTACAACGTATTCCAATCAGATCGTTGATAACCCCCCAAATATCTGTTGTATGATACACATATAAGTTCTAGAAAAACTTGCGTCTTATATACAACTAATAATTGGTTTGCACTGTTTATATATTAATAATAAAACTTAAACTAAACAAGGCTTTTTGTTTTAAGAAAATTTAATTAAGCGTTTACTACTATACATAATACTAGACATAGATTAATAAAATATCTAAATACTGGTTTTACTTAAATGTGTACTTTAATATTATACTTTAAATATTTTAACAGATTACAGTTTTTCACTCAATAAATGGTCTAATTGCATTTATATGAACAACATTATTGAAAATATTTTAATGAAGAAAAATATCTAGGCTAAGTAATATTGTAATTTGTAATATTTGAATGGTCCTTTATGTCTAATGTACAGGGGGAAACAAGGAATATGATCTAATTTAAAATATATATTTTAGCTTTATGAAAGAAAAAAATAAATAAATAAATAAAAATATAGACTTTAGTTGTTATTAAAGCCGTTACCAAATAATATAATTAACATTTAACCATACTTTTATAAATGTTGAGAATACAAATGAAAAATTAAAAATCCAAAGGTTTTAACTTGCACACTAAACATGACAGTCTAGGTAAAATTGATCAGAAAATAAAAAAAAAAAAATAATAAATAAATAAATAAAAAACAATAATAATAATTAAATACGTAAAAAAACCAAAATATCTGTTGTATGATACACATATAAGTTCTAGAAAATCTTGCGTCTTATATACAACTAATAATTGGTTTGCACTGTTTATATATTAATAATAAAGCTTAAAACTAAACAAGGCTTTTTGCTTTAAGAAAATTTAGATAAGCGTTTGCTACTATACATAATACTAGACATAAATTAATAAATATCTAAACTTTGGTTTTACTTAAATGTGTTCTTTAATATTTAACTTTAAATATTCTAAAAGATAATAGTTTTTCACTCAATAAATGGTCTAAATGAATTTATATGAACAACATTATTGAAAGTCTTTTAATTAAGACAACATCTAAGCTAAATTAATAGTTAGTAGTAATATTGCAATTTATAATATTTGAATGGTCCTTTATGTCTAATGTACAGGAAGAAACAAGGAATATGATCTAATTTAAAATATATATTTTAGCTCTGTGCAAAAAAAAAAAAATATATATATATATGTATAGACTTTTAGTTCATTAAAATATATGCGAAAACACAATAAATTGAGCTGAGGGAAAACTTAACAAATACCAAAATGATTTAAAATTACAATTATAACCAACCACGTAGTATTAGTCCGATTTTTGGTGAACTGATAAGCTTAATATTCAGTTCACAACAACCAAATCCTAGCAACCATCCATTGACTTCTCTAGCAGTGGCAACCACTGAGTGGATACGATGTTGATATCAATATGACTAAGCAAAGAGCCTATTGCCTACAATCTCTTCAACAGTTAACCCCTAAGTGGCTAGGTGACAACAATCCATCAACATATCGTTGGTGACAAGAGTAAAATGGAATGTTTTATTAGCTTATTTTAAAATACAAGTTTTCATTTATATCTCATTGAAAAGTCCTTTAAACTGCAGATGGCAACAAATTAAATATTTGTTACAGATATGAAGGAGAACTCATGCAGGGCTGGTTTCATGGTCATGGGGTCTTCTGGAGAGCAGATAGTATGAAGTTTGAAGGTGAATTCAGGGGTGGCAGAATCTGGGGCCTAGGTTGGTACAGTAACTACATTCATTATCAAAAGTAGACACTGGTGGCGCAGTGTTATAACCCAGCTACTTAGGGACGAAGTGTTTGGAAGATTGTAGGCGATAGGTTTCATGCTCGGTCCTCTTAATACTGACATGGCACCAGCTCAATGGTTGCCATCGACATGGGTACTACTAGAAAGGTCCAGAGTGTCCATGTTGGGTGGTAGTCAAGGTTCAGGTGTTGAGTGTTAGGGGAGAGAACTGAGTGTTAGACTTGTCAATTAGTTGAAAATCAGACCAACACTGTGTGGTTCGGATTCCACGTAAAGCTGTAGATACCATAGTTGCCCTGGCTATTGGGCTTTTAATAAATAGTCCTTTCTGGACTAAGTTGAACTCAGATAGTAACAATGACTATACTCGTTCATCTACACTCATCACATACATTTACCCCTCATATTCGCCCATATATCAATGAGTCTTAGAAATGAATAATGAATAGATAACAAGAAATTAAATGCCCACATTAGATTATTTAGTTCACCAGGCAAATTACTTATAAGATTGTCTCATTATATCATGGGTAAAACATATAAATAAATAGCAATATCAGTACTAGAATGTTGTTCATATACAGAACTGTTTAACTTCAGGGGTTAAAACCTGTGGCATAAATACCTAAGGCTTATTATAAGACTTTGAATGCTAAATATTTGTCAATCCATAAAGGCATAATTATTTTTAATATTAAGATATCCCAGTTAGTTCAAATCCTGGTTGGTTGTTTCAAGTGAAATACAGTTATGTTCTTTGACACAAGAAATGTGATACAGTAGAACCCCGCAAATCCGAACTAATTGGGGGAACAGCTTGTTCGGATTCCGAAAAGTTCGGATTATCCGAAAAATAGCGTATAGAGTTACTGTACCAACATTAGCACACTTGTTCAACGTTAACTGACGTTCATCACACCCTTCAGAAAAAGAACTGACATGTGGTGAAATTAGGGCTGTTTTCTTGCCACCAAATGTCACTCCATTATTGCAGCCAATGGACCAGGGTGTCCTGCAGTTTATAAAACTTTATTATAGAAAACATTTGGTACGGACACTTCTATCAGATGAAGAAAGTTCCATCACTGACATCCTGAAAATAATCACGATAAAAGATGTAATTTATTGGGTGGCTGAAGCCTAGGACAACTGTCCTGAAACTTTGATTAAAAAGTCGTGGAAGAAGCTGTAGCCAGATTTACAATTTGAAGAAACACAGCATTTTCAAGCTCCACTACAAAATGACCTCCTAGATGTCGTTCAAAAACTTCCAGGATGTGAAGAAGATGGAGAAAATGATGTCATAGAATGGGTTGGTGTTGACGATAATGGCCACCAAGAATACAATGATGAGTAAATCGTAAATTTGGTTCAACCTCAAAGTCCTAATGAAGACGAAGAAAGCGGGAAGAAATTTCCCAACTAGATCGAGTGTCACACGCAGATGCCACTAAAGCCCTGGATTTGGCTCAACTATATGTGGAGCAGAGCCCTGCTGCGTTACCAGCTGACGTAATGTTTATGCGTAGATGGCTTAACATTGCCGCTTCTAGTCGCTACACATCTATGCGTCAGAAGAAAGTTACAGAGTTCTTTAAGAACACACCTTAATCTTTTATATTTTTATACTGTATTTTATCTAACGTTGTATTCATGTATTCATTCTGTACTATACTGTACTTCACTGTATTTCAAGTTCAATTATAAACCATTTTAACGATGTTGAAGGTGTTTTTGTAAATTAAAATTATGTTTTTACGTTTTTGACTGTTATTTCATTCCCGGTTTTGCGACTCCAAATTTACTAAATACAGTATTTTAACTTGTTAAAGAAAAAGTTTCCGATCCCCGTCAGTTCGGATTTGCCGAAAATTCGGATTTGTGGGGTTCGGATTTGTGGGGTTCTACTGTATACTTATTTAAAAATGAAAGGATCAACTCTAATTACACTATTTACAGAATCATATTTTCACCAACTGTATATTCATAACTTAAAGAATTACTATATTACAAAAATACTTTCACCACACAAGCA
>JAQJVL010008619.1:0-19059 GCA_035578905.1 Stictocephala bisonia
GATTTCCCTAAGGCTTTTTTTTGGGAAAGTTCTGGTTTTGGGGCTAAGCTTGGTAATTTGGTTTTTTTTTATGTAAATAACACTTGATCTATAGAATTTTTCTTTTTGATCTAGGTGTTTTTCCTCACGTTGATTTTGTTTGTAGGGAAACCACGATATATCACATAAATTATGCTGCGGTTTTTCATTGGTGGACCCCTTATGAAAAAATGTAGCCCAAACACATCTTTTTTCATGTTTTGTAGGGTCATTTTTTGTTTCTCCTGATAGCTAATCCATAATAGTTTTTGTAGGCTATTGATTGCCTCATCAGTAAGTCGCCCTTTTGCTCCCGCAAGACCTTTACTGTCTGAAAGTTTTTTTTTTCCTGTACTCTTTTCTAAATTTTTGCGAAACCCTTCCCCCTATACGTTTCTGAACGTGTCCTACACATTCTAATTTTTTATTTGAATCTCCTCCATAAGGCTAAGATGTAACAACCTGGTCAAAACCTTTACAGTCCCCGTTACCTAAATAATACTCATAGCGTACACCTCTGGAAGCCTGTGAACGACCCAAAACATATTCTTTGCCCCCTTCCATTTTCCATGTCTCCACTTGACCCTTGGTAATTTTTTTTACAATCATGTCCAATTATTTTACATGCACTTCCTGGCAGTACTTGGAAAACACCTCTAACACAAAAAATTTTTTCCCTGTATCAATGCAGGAGACAGTCACTACACCATTCAAAGATGTGTGGCCACGCTTTTGCCATGGCCCATCTAGGCCTACACTTAGGTTATTTGATGTGTTGCCATCTTCATCAACATTACAATTTACAGCTTCATTAGTACTGACATCATACTCTCAGTGGCTACTTCTTTTAAGGACTTTAGTAAAAGTGGATTGTACGCTCAATGTCTGTGGTGGGCTTGGTAAGTCTAAAATGCCGAATAAGCGTCCGAGCCGCAACCATTCCCTTACCTATTGGCCCCTCAACCCATATACACACCTAATATTGATGTCAAAGAATTTATCAACTTTAGGAGAAGTGTTGAATGAAAGGCCTCATTACAAGTTTACATACTAATGATAAAGTATTTGCAGGCCCTTTCGCAAGCTCAAATTTTCAAGAATGTCAACCGTATTCTGTTTACAATTTTTTGCATATGCAGAAACTAGCAAATGCTTGTGAAAGAAATATCCATATTTACAATTATGTTTACCTGATCCAACATTACAGTCTTCATCAACCAGAGAAACATTACCAATCTTTCTTTTGAAGCGACTCTTGCTCTACTATAGGCCTAGGCCTAGCCTAAAAAATCATCCACACTTTCAGCGTTAGTTTCATTTTTCTCAGACACAGAGTAGTATTAATATCGCCAACTCTGGCTTTATTATTAGTGTATTGATTTTCGACGGAAACGGCGTTTTTTTTACAGATTTTTAGGCTTTCCCATGTTGAAAACAACACAAACACAGACTAACACTTCAAAATTTTTAAACTTCCCCAAAATTTGTTTTCTCAGCTGACAGAACCAATACTGTATTGAGGTTAGAATAAATAAATGATCAAAAACACTGTCAAAACAGCAGACTACAGTGCACAGTGTAGCCAACCTAAACAATTAAATAAAGTACTTTATTCTTGAAGATTCGGTACTTTATCTAATGTGTGTTTTAAATCTCTTCAGTTTTTTCGTGTGCAAATATTTTTCAAAAAATATTACACACACTTATTGATCAACAAATATACAAGTGTTATATATTAAAATGCTCAGAAAATTCCAAATAATAAAAAGCAAAAAATAAAAAAAAATGACAAAAAATGAAAATTTTGACGTCCGTCTCCCCTTAAATACTTTTGTCCAATCAATGTAGTTATTCTTAGTCCTGGTAATGTCTGCTAGAGCCATTGTAGATGGCCTTGTCGAGTGCGCCGCATTTATCCAGAAAAAACAGCTGAATCGGGCAAATCGTTTAAAAATTTTCCTTGTTGTCACTTTCAATTCGTTTCAACTTATTTTTTTGTAGACCTTTGTATTTTTTTTATACTCTATCGACTGAGAGACACGTCCAAACTTGTCTACATTCATTTCATCAATGATCTAAATCTCGAGTTTCCCAACCCTTTTAATACCAGCTTCACGCAGCTCACTAACAATATTTAAAATCTCGTTTTTATGCGCATTATTACCGGCTTCTCCCCGAAGACACAAGTAACTGTAAACGAGCACACAACTCGTTTTGAGATCGTCCAGTACCGAATGTCGGAATGAAGTCGTTAGGTCTTTAGACACCAGTCCTTTACCGTTTTTACAGCTGCTTTGGGAAAAGATCGACAATCACGGCCTTGTACTTGATTGAGTTTAGAAGGTCTATTTATGTGACCATTCCTACTGTAACCTTTTTTATGAGCGTTAGTTTTTTAAGAGTATGTCTTTGTAGACGGTTTAAATCGTGGTCAGAGTACAGATCGCTATTCGGGGCTCTCTTAAACAGTAGTTCGTACAGACCTTCGGTCCCTTTGTACGACGTGCTGCCTATACGTATGCTACCGTCATCTTCAAACTGTATCGGCCCTTTTCACCTACCATCAGTCTATCCTCACCATCCTAAGGACCGTATATATTGTCAATCTTGTTCTTACTCCCCGACTCGTCTTTCATAAACTTTACCATATACTTTTTTGCCAATGAGGCAGTAAAATTTTCATTTATCCACGGTGACGCTTCCTGCACTACTGACGGTGATTGTAGTAGTTTACTGACTGTTGGGTATCTCACAAATACCTCCTTCTTCGAGCGTATTGACACGTTTAGGTGAAGATGCATATTGGCCTGAATGGGGTCTTCTTCTTCTTCTTCTTTTGGCTCCTCTTTAGGTTCAAATTGTGACCAAGACTGTTTTCGAAGCTTGGATATGATTGGTTTATACTGTTTTTCCAACAACTGTTCATTACTACTGACCCTTGTTTGAAAACCGATTGTACTTTCTCTTGATTTGCATCCTCAGACGAGCAACAACTGAGAGTCAGCTCCTTAATGGGTTTTGTTTCATGTTTTTATACTGGCAAGTTTCTTCTCCAATACCGGTTTTATACTCTGCTTTACGGTTAGTTCAACCTGTCTGAAAAATAACCACTCTTTTTGTGTCTTTTTAACGTACCCCTTAAAACATCCCATCAGTGAAACTATCACCGAGTCCCTTGTAATACGTACGTGCGAGATCAGAAACTGGCATGAGCACCGTTTGTTTTTGTCCTTGAATATATAGGTTCTTTTTGATCCACCTCGCCATTCGGGTATTTCGGCTATATGTAGCAATCGTTAACATTTGAATTTTTCCATAAAAGAAAAGCAATTTCTTTAGAGGTCTCCTTCTATTTATGTTTGTGTAAATATATTTGGAATTTAATAAAACCAAAAACCGTCCAGATTAGCTGATGTAAACTCTCTCCATTTATTTAGCAAGTCACGATCCGATACTGTATATACCCTCTGTTTAACGAAATAAACCCAACGTTGAACAAAAGTAGGGGAACGGTAGGTAGTGCAGCTTTAAGAAAATCTACAGTAAATAATCCTTGGGCTAAATTATTCACTGCTGGGTATGGTTTACCTCTTGGCCCTGTAGGTATGGTGGGAGGCTGCGGTGCAAACGCTACGTTGTAAGAGACGCAAATGTGACATTGATCGTAACGCTCTTTTGTAGACTTTCAACGGAGATCTTATCGGTATACTTCTTTCTGTTAGCACTAACATCTACTGGCATGTGGGACTTTACACCCATACTCCAGCTTTTTTAAATAAATTTTGTGTGTAAATTAATGTCCCCGTGACCTGTTCAAAAAGTCGTACCAAAGATGTCTGGGAACGGTCTGAACCTTGACAGGGAAATTTTTGGGGTTGTCTTACCGTGCAGTTCAACAAAATCTTTGTGATAGAATAACTAGCTGTAAATTAGCTCCTTGTTCTTCGCTTTTTGTAAAAAAATTTAAACCAAATGTCCGATTAAGAACCGTTCGCTAGAGGAAAAAAATAGGACTAGGGCCGGTTTTTTGAGGTCCAATAATTTATGTCTCCAACATCTTTTTTTAAAATTTAGTTCCCCTACTGAATAGTTTCCGCAGAATTTTGTCCTTCTTTTTGTAAAGAACGCGCGGGGTTCGCCCTTGATGGGGGCTTTACCCACCGAAGGTTTTTTAAACTCTCCGATATCTTTTGTATACGAGAGGCACCATTATAACCCTGAATGAAACGCCCAAACCCGATGGGAACCCCCTTTCTGGGTTCCTTCCTTATCAATCACCACAAAACCGTGCGTCCTTATTCCAGATCTCCTGCAAAAACCCCCTTAAATTTTTAAAACGTTGTACCGTATTTTAATGGTCATTGTACGCATGACGAAGATTCTTTATCACCTCTGAATAAAACATAAAAGTTTGCATTATCTCTGATAGTTGTTTGGGTTACGACTGTATGTCTGCCAGGTAAAATGTGTCTAAACCTTTTTGTTCCCCCATGTAAAGTATTGCGAATTTTATCGTTTTTTTTTCACACCTAAAATGTAAAATATAGCTATAGAGTTTGGTTTAGCACGCTCGGGTGTATTACCGGGAGTTTCGCATAAGCAAAGTATCCAATCTTTTTAGGAAAACCCCTTTTTCGGGAAACGGTTTTTTTTGGGTTTGGGTACAAGGATTTGGAAATATGTAAATTTTTTCAAAAACCAAACCCCTCTGTATTCAAACAGTAATTAAATAAACGTTCGTTTTCCCAACCCGATGGTCCTAAAAATTAGGCATCTTACTTGCCTGGTAAAAAGGGGATCTGTGATGCGAGGATGGACCTCACCCCCTCCGACTATTCGTCAAGTTTTAATTGGTATTAGTCTGTTGACTCAAAAAAGCCATCGGACAAGTACTGAAAGATTGCTTCTGTGGGGGCGTTTATAAAAACATCGGCCACATGCAGGAACCACGTGCGGGGGCCCTTAGAGCCAAAATAAATCGTGTAAAAAGTCATAACGACGAACGCATTTTTGCAGTTTTTCAGGGACATTTTAAAAGGGTTTTCATGTTTAAGTTTACATCATAAATTAAAAGTACGTTTGTTGTCAATAATATTTAATATATTTTCCAAGAGTTGTCCTTAAAGATGTTATAATTGAATTAAACTGTAGTACTTTCCGGTTTCCCCCCCCTCTTTTAAAGTAGATACGTCATTATGTCCTGGCATCACAACACAAAAATTGTAATTTACAACACCGAATTTTTAAATTTAATAATTGTTTTTCTTTTATTTAAGTAAAAATCCCGTGAGGCTTTATTTTTAACTATAAAATATTCAAAGATATAAAAAAATAAAAAACACATTTAAAAAAGGGTTTTTAAAATAAAAACCAAAAAACACTGTTTTTAAAAAAAAAAAAATAGGGCGGCATTCAAAAATAAAAATTTAAAGAAAAAACCTTGATTTTGTGAGAAATTACTTATAGATCAGTAACAAAATTTTGAAAAAAATGATGTAATAAAATAAAAGGTAATAAAAAAATTAAAATTTTTTCGAATAAAAAACATATCTCTAAGAAATTAGATATTAACAAAAAACCTCTACAAAAAAAAAAACTATTTTACGATTGTTAAAGGCGTTAACTTTAACAATTTTAAATTGTTACTAAATGTATAAAACAAAAAACTGTCAAAAAAATCTCCTATAGGCTATAATTTTGTAGTGAAAGATAAATAAGAAAATTAATAATAATAATTTTAAAAGGAAAAGTACATGTTATAAATTTTGACAAAAACTACATCTGGATCGTTATGATCACAGCAAGATCGGGGATTTCTTTGAAAATTCATAATATACAAGTAGAAAATTTTACTACAAGTAAAAATTTTAAAAACAAAAACACATCGTGAGATCTGAATGATCGCATCAAAAACATGAGGTTGTTTTTGGTCCCTTTCTCATGTGCGGAAACTTTTATAAAAAGTTACATGCCGGGCCACTTCTGCGATGGTGGGGGGTCCAGAACAAAAATATTAAGTCCTCAAATTTCCCCTTGGATAACACAGCTTTCTCTTTGGTAAGGAGTTTAACGTTTTGCTTTGCCCTTTGGGGTTGTCACTGCTGTCCTGAAGAGTGTCCCTTTGTACAATTCGAAGTGGCTGGTTTTGAAAAATTTTTTCCGGGTTTTTTTTTTAAGTACCATGTACTCAACCTCTGGCCATTAACGCTGTTTCCATCATCATCCCCCCCTCACTTTTAAACTCAAATTGTTTGGCTTTCCCCCGTAAATCAAAAAAATCTTGGGATTCAAGGAAATAAAACATTGTAAGGTTTTTTCAACACGAGACGAATGATCACGCAATCGTGATGGAAATAGATGTTGCCAGCAGTTTTAAAAACAGTGTTAACTGACTGTGGACAAACCCCTTCATTCTGGCCAGGGGTAGGGCTCAAAGAATTTAAAAAATACTTTAAAACATTTTTTGGATAAAAAACAAAATGCAAAAGCATATTTGCTATTCCGATTTTTTTTTTTTGGGCCACTGCAGCCATCGGGAAAAAAAAAAACTTCCTCTACTTTTTTTTTGTCTAGTTCCAATAAGTAAATTTATAAGAAAAGTTGAAATTCTGAGCACCCCACGGTTAACCCCTCATGCCAGAGGTAGCAGTTGCCTCAGTTGAAAAGATTGTTTATTTTTAAGTTAAAAGTTGGCAAGCTCCCTGGTAAAAGGGTTGATTTTCGTTTGAAAAGGTAGAGAAAACCTGCTGTAAATCAAATGTGCACTGACGTTTTGCTGTCGGGAATAACTTGGCCCTTTTTTAAAATTTCTTACGCATTTTTTCCTTTAATATGTTTCTGATATCATCTTCCAATTTTCTTTCTTTTTGATACCCCCACTTCTAAAAAACACATAACCCGCTTTGGTTTTTTTTTCAAGTAAAAAACCCCCAAAGGTTCAGTTTTTTGAAAACCCATGTAGGTTGTTCGACTGCAATTTTTCCCCTTTTGGGTTTGGCTCTTCAAGGAACAAAAAAGCATCTTATTTAGCTCAATCAGGATGCAGGTATTTTTTCTTTTGATGAAGCTGGGCAATAATGGGACTCCTTTTAAAAAAATCTGTTTTGTGAGTAAGGTTGCTTCACGAACCTTCAAATCTTTATTTTTTAAAATTTCTCTGAACGGCCACCTCTCTTTTCTTTTTCTATACCCCAGTGTCTTTCTTTTTTTCCAACCATAGGGAATTCTTTCGGAATTGCTGTGTATTTAAAAACACTTTTTAAAAAACCGACTTTTCATCGCCCCTTTTTTGGGGTAAATAGTAATTTAAGGGGAATTTTTCCTCCGGGTGATTCTTTTAAATTAGTCTTTCGTTTGGTTTCATTTTTTTCACATATCTACAATGTACCCCCTTTTAAACTTGTAGATTCAGTGTTGAATAGTAATCATCTAAAATATTTTTCCTTTTTCAATTTCTGTAAATTAAAAACCCCTGGGGGGGCAATTTTTTACAAATTTCACCATTGCATGCTTCTCCCAAACGTTTTTCTAGCTGACACAAATTTTTTTTGTTGCTAGCTCAATTTTTCTCCTTTTTTTCTTTGCTCTTTGGCAATTTTCTTTTGTTAATTTTTCTTTTTTTTAGAGTTTGGGGTTTGAGAGTTCCATCTTCCCTTGGTTACCTTCACCCAAAAAAATCCTCGGGAACTAATTCTTTTTATAAAATACAGGCTGGTCTTGTTCTCTTTTTTTTAAAAATTTTTGGGAACTTTTCTTCCCTTCAAACCTTAAACTATTGAGTCCCTCTGTAGAGCGGTTAGGTTTAGTCTTGATCAAATTCAATGATCTTTCCACATTGACTGTTGTCTAAATGGTTAAAAAACATAATGCAAAGCAAAGAGGACAAGCAGCAAAAACTTCCCTTTGCATTCACCAATCCCCAAGTATTTTCCGGGTTTTCCCTTATTTTTTATATGGATAAAGTTTTTCCTATTTCAAAAATTTGTCTTTCTCATGGCCCTAGAGCAGCTATATTAAAAATGTTTTTTAAACAAATTGGCTATTCTTTTCAAAAATGGAAAAAAAATTTTTTTTTGCATTTTCCAACTTCACAAGGGGGAAAAATAATCAGGGCCCAAAAAAGAATCATCAAAGTCACTTTAAATTTTTCTGCAATTCAAAGATTTATCTAGTTTTTACACTTTTCAAAAAACCCCAAAGGGCTGTTCATCATCACTTGTAAAGCCCATTTCTAATTTAGTTTCGAAAAATCACAAAAAACCTAAAACAAATCTAAACTTTACTATTGATAATATTTTATTTTTTTTTTAAAAATCAACTTTGGGGTGCAAGGTTTTTTAGAAAAAAAAAACCATTTTAAAAAAGGTATAAATGAGTTATTTTATTTTTTACATTTTATAAAGTTAATACGCCAATATTATAATTTTAAAAATCCCCCAACCGTTGAACTAGGGCGTATTTTTCCCTTACGTCGTTATGTTTTGTAGAAAGGGCAAATTGAAAAAAAATATCACAAAACATAACGACGAAAATAAGATACGCCTTATGTTTTTTTTTATACAGTAAAAATATTTCAGTTACGCCCCCTTCATAAAAGTTATACTTTGTAATGGTTGAGATCAGAACGCCGAAAGGGACTGTGGAAGAGCCGAAAAGTTGAAAAAAGGGCTTGATAACTAAAAATCCTAATTTTTCGATACGTCGTTATGTCTTTTACACGACGAAATTGAATGTCTTTCTTATCCCCCCACGTTCACTGTTTTTTACTTACCCTTTCCACTAACGACATTTTATTTCCCTTTGATCTCAACCTTTTTCTACTAGATAAACTTCACCCTTTTTTTAGACGGCCAACCTTGTTCGTAAAAACCCCCTTTTAAGATTTCCCCTTTTACATCCTGTAATATTAAGTTATTGGATGGGGTGGGTTTTTACAGCTACACTTGAAATACTTCGTTAGTCCAATTTGGTAAATACCCCTTTTTGAATACCTGTTTTTTTTTTACTGATCCACTTCATTCCCCACTTAAATTTTGGGTTTTAGGGGTATTAAATTTACCTCCATACGTGCCCCAGTATGGATTTTAGTTTTTTTTGCTTGACATTTTTTTGGTTTAAACCCGTTTGTTTTTTGTATGGATTTATTTATTCCTGTACAATTTTCGGTAAAATTTTTTAGCCACTCGTAGGTACCTATTGCCGTGAATTTACGCCACATAGTTCTTTCAGACCCGTTTAACCTTTCGACAATACTGCTTTTAAATCAGAAAATGTGTGATGATTGATTTTGTATTTTTCCTAATTTTTTCCAAAGGGGAATTTGAACCATTCCTTACCTTGGTCGGTCTGAAATTTTTCATTTTTTTTTTTTTCAAGATCTTCTAAAGCCTTTGCCACTTCCCCCCACTTTTTTTTTTTTATGGGGTTTGCAAATGCAATTTACTGAAAAAGTTTATCATTGTAAGAATGTATTTATACCCTTTGTTAGATTTAGCGAAAGGAACTTTTCTACCAGATCCGTTTGATACAGATTAAAGCCCCTTAGTGTTACTTACTTTGGGGGTTTTTTCCCCTAAGGTTTTGTGTAGCTTGCTGCTATAGCTTCTCTTGGATTCATGTTTAAAGACAAAAAAAATTTTGAAAAAATTCGATCCTTTTATAAGTTGTATTTTTCTTTTTAAATTCTACACCCCTCCACCGCTGTAGAAAGTGGGGGCTTCCAAAAGTCATATATTCCCCCCTCCAAAAAATTTAAAAAAAAAATCTCAAAATAAAAGGGTGACGTCAAAATTTAGAATAAAAAATATTCACTTTCCAACGCCAAAATCTAGGTCAAAAGGGATAAGTAAAAATTTTTTCAAGACACATACAGCCATCCCGGGAAAAGGAGACTTCTTTCCAAATTTTGGACTTGGGTTATCAGTTCAGTAATGTTTTTTTAACCATTTTTCTCTGCAGGGGCCGTAAAGGGCGGTTAGAAAACTGATCTTCACAAAAAAAAAAAATCGCTCGCATCTCTTACAATCCCAAAAAAATTCTCCCCCCTCCCACTAAAAAATCTTATAACCATGGTTGTACATGTAGTTTTTTGTGTTCTTCTATTATATTCAAGGGACAAAAAAGGGGGGACTTGCCGGGAAACCCGGGCAGAATTCGCGAAGATTTTTAAATTTGCTCGGATCTGATAAACCATTGGTATAGAGAGGAAGGTTGACGGTCGAGTCCCATGCCCTGAGAATGCCCAAAACTCAGCCCCTCCACTTTTTTATTGAACTGTATTTTTAGTTTTTTATTGATTCTGAGCCCCCCCCCTGCTGCAAAAAGTGGGGCCTACGAAAAGTCATACTAGTTGCCACCTCCAAAAAAATTAAAAAAAATCTCAAAATAAAATAAAGTGACGAGTGTAAAAAATTTAAAATAAAAAAATATTCAATTTCCCAAACCCTGCAAAAAGGGATCCTCCGGAATTTGTCCCTTTAATTTTTTAGATTAGCGTAGCATCCCCGTATTTTGCAGATAACAACAGCATATAAAAAGGGTTGGGGGGATAAAAGGGTTCTTCGGAGGGGTACATTGGAATTGGGGTGGAGCTTCAACCCAATTTGATTTTTGAATGAACGGAATTTTGTTTTAATAAACCCTAAATGTATTTCCGGGGAAAAAGAGCTCGGGAATTTAAAAACATACAGTTTTTGTGCGTAAAGTGATAAATAATGTTACTTACGGCAATTTTTTTTATGGCAGACATAATTTCATCGAATAAAGGTGAGGAAGGGAAGAGAAATTGATTGTAATCAAAAAATAATCTAGTCTTCGCACAATTTCGACGCACTTAGGGGGAGCAAAAAAGGGGCTAAAAAAGTTAATGGGGGGGGGGGTCTATTCACGGGCATGTCTGGTTTCGCACGGGGCATCGCGCATGTGCACTCGCATGGACCCTCCCCAGAAATGAAATGACAGCTTCGGTACCAATTTTGCTTTTTTGGGTTACGGTTTGGGTTTTTACACCCCAAAGCCCAATTTTTTCATCAAATGCAGTATTATGATGGCCCCGGGCGGACTAAGTCCCCTTACAGGACTTAACCCAGCCCCAAGCTGCAGACTGCCTCGACCTCCTTATTTTGGTTCTTTTGGAGAAACAGCGGGCCTTTTTTTTTTGAATTTGGGGGCCCTCACCTCGATATCGAAAATTTCACTTATTTTACAGTCCACTCGAAAAGCGTCGTTCCACCTCCCGCAAGTGACCCGCAAACATTACCACACAAAAAGAGATATAGTCTAGTTCACCTGATCCCAGTTATCTCCCTGTATAAAAATTTATAACAAAGTCCACATGCTCCGTTAGCTAATGCACAATCATTTCACACCCCCTTTCCCCGAGTATCGGAATGAAAGTTTAATCCGAAAAAAATTGGCCTTATGGTGTTTTTAAAAGATCACAAGGGACCTCGTGGAGTTGATTGAAACTCTTTGAAAAGGTCGCCCCGTTTTTGTATAATTACACAAAGTCATAAGCACATGTGGTACAAAGGGTTTTGGGAGGCGCCATACGTGCTGAGGAGCTGAAGTCAGACCCCACCCCCCACGTTACAACCTCCCAACTCGCTCGCGCACGTGTGCGGTCCCCCCCCCCGCAAATTGCCGTCAGTCGCTACGCCCCGCCCCCTATGATCGTATCGGGGCTGTCTGTCTTTATCATGCTCGCCGGGCCTCTTGGGTCCTCGAAGGAGGGGGTATCATGTTTTCACCTCCCCCTCCGATCTTCAAACTAATTTGGGGAACCAGCGGGCGGTGGCGGCTGGGAAAGGCTGGAGAGAGTACCCTGGTTCGACTCCAACGAGGGCTGGGTACTTGGAGGAAGACAAGAGGGGACCCAGATCTGCTCTGGGCACCTCCGACGCCACCCCCCCCCCGACCATCAGGAGAAAGGACCAAGTGGGCCGGAGGGAATTTGAACCGTGGGTGGATAGATAGTGAGTTACTGTGTTGTTTTCTGCTTTTTTATAACCGTTTTGGAGGGTATCATATTACCTTCCGTTTTCGTTTTTGGGCCCCTCACTTTAATACTTTTGCTCGTTTTTCGGTTACTACATCCCTTTCACTAGTTCTCCCAATACGGGGTTCTTAATATCCCTGTTTTGATCCCATCACTTGGAACCAAACTCTTTTTTTCAAATTTAGTTTTCAGACGTTTTTAGATTAAGTTTTTAGCCTTTTATTTTTTAGTTAGGTATGATTGTTTTTTCCTTTGTGAATATACAGATAATAGTTTTAGGACCACCTGACACAAATTTCCCTAATGTATGAACCGGGACCGTATCTTTAGCAAGTTCGTCGTCATCTACCTAAATAATCACCCCTATTTACTCTGTACATTCCGTTTTTTTTATTGTAGACAACCGAATCTGGTCGGAATATTACCGAACACCCAAAAGGGTCCAAGTTTCGTACAATTTTAGTCTAGTTGGGGAGTGGGAAATGCTGCCCCAAACAACATTTAAAAGTTCTTAAGGCTCCCAACCTCCCCTAGATGTTCCATTTTTCAAGGACAAGTCCCGGTTAATTTCCCCGAATTCTGTTCACCTGACTTCAGGGTTTGGGGAGTAGTTTTAAAACAAAAATTTTTGGGGTCTCGCGTTATTAATGCTTTTTTTTGGGTTTTTTCTTTGTCCCAAATTTCCCCAGAAGGAATTTAACTTAATAAGCCAGATACTAAGACCTTCGTTCTTTTCAATTTTTGTGGGTCCAGCGGATACTTTTCGTGTTCAAATAATCCGAATGTATTTGTTTTTACTTCTTTTAAATGACACTAAAGTACGGGAGCCTAGGGCTCTTGCTTTTTTTAGAAATGTATCAATAAAATCTGTGAAAAGACCACCGTTGTGAAGAAAACCATTTTTATTCCCACAGCTCAAACATTTCCAAAAAAACATAACCTTTTTTCAATCGCCTTCCTTTTCATCCCCTTGTCCAGCCTGTCAGACTTCTTTCATTGTCACTATGTACACAATCACTAACCAAAATGCCTTCTCCACAAACTCTGCACAAAACAAAATTGTTTATTTTCTTCTTGTAGGAAGAACCGATGAAACAAGTTGCTGGAGGTAGTACTTTACACTTTTTCAATCCGCGACATTTTAACCCCCGGGTCGACACTCGCTCTCCCCCGTAGATTGTTTGGTTTCCTAAAAAGGGAAATGACCGGTTTACACACAAACGGTAAAGCGAACACACATCAACGTACTGTATAAGACTCTCTTGTTACACTTGTGGTAAATTTTTTTAGTTACCTGTACGTCCTCCAAAAAGGCACCCTGGGTTGAGTGGTAGAGGGTTTCAGCATAGGGGGTGTATTAGGTATGGTTGCCTCGTTCTTTGTTTTTTTTAAAATCCCCCTGCCACATTTCAACTTCTAGTATTTTTTTGGGGTTTTTTTTCCCTTTTAAACTGTGTTTCGGTGGGACGCACTGGAGAGAGTCGGAGGTCTTTTTTTTAGAGGGGCCTCCCTTTTGAGGGAAATTTTGGGGGATCCGTGGAGTAGCAGCCGTGGAACCGTATTTGTCTCTCCGCGAAACCGTCCACCTTCATTCCCTCACTTTTAAAATTTTCGTCCCCCCCTCATTTGGGTCCTAACACCCTTTTTTTTCCTCTTCCAACATAAAACCCCTGAAATGCTTAAGCCATTGATTATCACTCCTGTATCTGTTTTTTGGAAAAAATCCAATTGTTTTGGGTTTGAGGAATTTTTGCCGGAAAGCAAGATTACACGCACTCCGATAGTAACTGCCCCCCAAAAAAGGGTCGACTTTGGGACTGGGCCAAACAACGATTGAAATTTTAAACAAGCTTTTAGCGAGTAATCCACGTCCCAAATACAATATTCAATTATCTCTTTCTGAAAATCAAATAATAATTGTTTTTTACTTGTTGGTTGTACCTATTGGAAGAGTCGAGGTTCTTCTTAACATTGAGTCGGGACGTAATAGCCTTTTTCCGGGATAGGTCCTAGTAGTTCTAGTTTAGGGTGTTGAACAGGTTGGGAAAGTTCCTTTTTTTTTTTCAGGGCCGAGGTCAAAGGGGTTTGGTAGTGCAGAGAGAGCCATAGGAAAATAATTTAAACTGCGAGAATCGACATTGTCCAAAATCTAGTAAAATCATTTTGGAACCTCTTGTTATTAATTCGGGGTGAATTTAGTTTGCTCGATAGGTACTTTAGGTAAACTGAAAGTTGAACCCTTGAACCGTTGTGAGGAGCACAGGCTTTTTAACTTTTTTCCGTTCTTCATTACATGTCCCAAAAACTGTTCAACGGGTTGGGCCTTTAAAATTGCATACGCGTAAGACACAAATCACACGAAACACTCCTCCTAAACATTCCAGCAAAAAAAGTTGCGTACACACAATTCACAAGCACCTTAGCACTACTATATTTCTTAAACACTATCCGTCTGGTTTTCAATCAAAGAAATGAATGCAAAATCTTCTGTTTTCGGCTTTCCAGTATCTCACCATAAACACGATGGGTTGGGAGCTTGAAGGCATCACAAGTAGTAAAAAACACTTTACCACATACTGCCAGACAAACGAAATTTGGGCTTACAATTTTTTGACATGACTTACACAAGGTACCCCACTACCCACACTCCTTTAGAGCGATGAAACAGCGTTGGTTCTTGATACTCTACAAACTTTTGGAAGGAATTCTTCATCTCACTGACACGGTGGTGAGATGGGGGCAGCCGGCTATGGGGAGGCCCTGTGTTTAGCCTTTGGTGTAGGGATGTGGCATGCTTTACAAAAAAAATTTTTCAAGCAAAGGCTGCGGTAAACTATTAATTACATTAAAATGACCATTATTGAACATTTGGTTAATACTGTACACTGCATCATCACTACCCCCACTATAAATACACTCTTCACGGCTTTCCCTATCATGAATTAGTACACTGTAATTTATATATTATTTTTAAGATGATCCTGAAGCTTTTCAAGTTCAGCAAGTACCTGCCCCTTCTTCTGGACATGTCCACTCTCGCCTTGGCTAACAATTTCCTAGCCCTGTCGGTCTTCTCATACACCTGTCTTGTCTTATAGCCTCTGCTACAATGGGATCTTTTTTGGCGATCGCTTTACCTACCACAAGAGCTCTTGCAAGACACAAATTATCTACATTATTGATACACACTATACCCTTACGTGCCTTACACTCTTCTATAATAATTATTGTAAAATTCCTGGTCTTTGGGGTCCACCAGAACCAACAGGTAGATTCACTCTCTAGTACATTCTACTTATAAAGGTATCGTCTGCTTGTTATTGACTCTGCGTTACTTTGTAACATACCTCCAAAAATGTTCTAAATAATATCGTCATCAATTTCGGAAGCGGGTCTAAAGGCTTGACATATCCCGGGCTCTTTAATTTTTTAAATTAAAACTTTAAGTGAACCCCCGTGGTCAGTATCGCAGCCTAGATTTCATTTTTTTCACAATTCACTAAGACCCCCCTCTGACCCAGTCAATTTCAGCAACACCGGGAGGAGGTTGGTTAAAATTAAAAGTTGTTTTTAGAACCCTACAATCTAAATTTCCTAAAATAGGCTCGTTAGACCAAAAATATTTACAGGATCAATTTTTAAATACAAAGATATAAAACAAAAACGTTAAAAACGTTAAAATAACAAAAAAAGTCAATTAATAATCGAGTATAAAAAAAATCGACTAAATTAATCGAAAGGATATAATCGCTAAATAATCGAAAAGTATAGTCGACAAGGTAATTGATAAAGTTAATCGAATATGTATAGGTTTAGTAGATTAGGGTTTTATCCCCAACAGGAAAGAGGCCTGATCACCCTTGATTCTCCCCCCTTTAGAAAGTTTCAGAAATTGGCGGAAAAAACGTTAAAAAATGGGTTTTTTGCTTATATCTCGAAAAACGGTGGCGTCCTAGAGCCTTGAAAATTTTTTTCGACCCCCTTTACTCGAACTAAAATCCCGAACCGATTCAGGCTACTTTCCAACATATCTGAAGAAAAAATTTCAAGAATATCGTCTCTGGACTTATCTTTTACCCCCTCCACTCCGAATCTTGTTTCGTTATTTACCGTCCGATTTCCGCTCAAATTTGCGGTACACATATACAGATTATGCATGCAATACAATGTATAATGTGAGGTTTTCTTTGTACGATAACTAATATTGATTTTTTTTTTCCTGTTCAGGTTGGGAGTGATGAAGAATGTTATAATTTGATGTAGGTAAATGTAATGTAGTGAATATTGAGTTACAGTAGTAAAGTCCATTAGATGCATACTGTAGGTATTATTACCATCCTTCCTTATCCCTCAGCTGATACAAGAAAGTAGAAATTATGTTTAGGTTAGAAAAGGGGAGGTTAGGTTAGGAAAAGTGAGGTTAGGAAAATTTGGCGGGGAAACATGGGGCCGCCATCTTGATGACGTCATCAAAAAAATGGACCAATCAGAGAGCTGGGTCTAAACGCGGGCCCCTCCTACTATGGTAAACATAATTTGCCACTCGTAAAGCCCATAAAAGAAAAACTGAAAATTTTGACATTACTATTTTTTGCAATATCAGTCACGATATGCAATCATTGTTCTTTTACGGGATCACTTCTAAGTCACTCAATTTGTTTTT
Organism: Stictocephala bisonia; assembly: GCA_035578905.1. NCBI lineage: Eukaryota > Metazoa > Arthropoda > Insecta > Hemiptera > Membracidae > Stictocephala > Stictocephala bisonia. The sequence goes on from JAQJVL010008619.1 coordinate 16,677, forward strand.
TTCCGAAAATTCCAAATTGAGTAGGCATATCCATCACTATGTCATGTACAAGGACTCTATATTCCAACATGTGAATACTCCCACCCAGCCAAAACCATTTGAGATTGCTGTAGGGCCGCCGATGGATATAAATTCTGTGGATTCTATGTTTAGGGTCTAATAAATGGGGATAGTTTTGTTTAGCTCTACTTTTTTCCTTTGAAGCTATGTTTGTTAAAGTGAGTCCAGATAGTAAAATTTGTTAATTTTTTGTATCAGACTAAGGTGCTCCATGTGACACCCAGATCCGACTTGCGGAACTTCTTCCGAGTCATTTTATGGTAATATTATGAATATTCTTGCTTTCCAATGCTAGAATGATCAGCGAAAGAAAAGAACAATCATCCAAGTTTTTCATTCCGTGAAAAATCAGTGGGATTTCAAAATTTTGCAGGATTTTGGCTCTAAAAAACTTATTATTTAAGATCTCTAAATAAGGGTAGTATATAATTAGGTCCGTAAGAGTATTCCTGACTCAAAAGCTCTTTAGTAAATTTATACTTTTACTTTTCGTCTGTATTATAAATGTGTTGGAACTGGTCAGTCTGAGTCTCCTTTGAAAATGTTTTATTTTCTCCATTCGGCACATTTGTTTCAGACTGAACATTAACTGTTGTTTGAAGTAAATTCTGTGAGGAGGTTTCTGTTTGTCTTCTCCTTACAGTCTTCCTAAGGGTATTGTCACAGGAAAGTGTGCTATTTAGATTTTTGTTGGTAGTAGAAAAGTCGAAAATGTTAAGTGACGGACCCTTTTTATCTACTTATCTTTCCAATTCTCGTTTGGAACGAATAGTTCTTACTCCTGGAGATTTTATATAAACAAACTTTTCCCTCCTTCACATCACTCTTACGTACTACTTCCATTCTCTCCTAACCAGGTGATAAACATGATTTTTTTCATGAATCGTGGTTTCTTTATATTAAGATTCATAAATAAACATTTTATGACTCTTAAAGACATCGGACTTAAAGATGTAATTATAGGTGACGTTCACCAAGTTGTTGTTAATAGCTGATGTTACCGACATAGTGAAGTGTGGAATAATCTAAAACAAGAAAAAACGATACGCGTCAGTATATATGATACGTAAGGAACATGAGGTAATGTTCGAGAATACAATGCAATAATAACATACAGCACAAGAAAAAACTAATATTTTAAAAGTTTTGTGTGTATATAGGTTACAAAATATTGAATAGAAAGTGTACAGGGGTAGCGTGAAAACTATAGGTAGTGTCGTTAGTAGTATAGAAATGTCGGTTGAAGCACAACCTTGAACTTTGTACTGTTATTGTTTACAAATTTATCACCACGTGTTGACCCAGAGGTCAAGACCACTACTGATTATCACCACGTGTTGACCCCAGAGGTCAAGTTTACTACAAGCACGTGGACCCCCCACGACGTTGTCCTAGGTCAGTGTTGTTTTGGTGTGACGTCACGCCGCGCTCTGACGTCACGGCGTATTAAATTAATTGTATTTATTGTGTGGGCAAAAAGTCTCGATGGCCGGTGCTGGGATCGATCCGAGAACCTTCAGTTTGTGAGACCGAGTCGATTCCACTGTGGCACAGTGACACACCCGAGAGGGTAACGTAACTAGCGGCAGAAGAACGTGTGGCGGCTCGCTTCGCTTACACCAAGCCAGTACACGTTATACTACAAAAAATGTATTTTTAATTCGTATTTAATATAGTATTAATTTGTTCAGATGCAAAAAAAATCAGTCTTCCTTTGTACTATCCTCCTAAACCCCAGGGGAATAATTATTTTTTCTTAAGTAAAACCCAGTATCCTTTTAAAAGGACAGTATCCCATACTACCTTTGAACCCAGAAAAAATAGAGATATTCTTTGGTAAAACCCAGTGTCCTTTTAAAATTACATTGCCTTTTACTGCAGTAAGACCCAGAACATTTTTACGGTATGAGTAGGGTAATTTGCCTTCGGTTTCCGTTTTCGAAGGCAACCATGTTAAACGCCATAAGGAAAAAACGTAGTGCGCCGGCAGGTCGGCCGCCTGCCTTCAAAGTCTCAGATCGAAGGCAGACATGCTATTCACCCATAAGGAAAAAACGTCGGCCTCCTCTCATGAATATCGTTGTCTCATTGCCCGCCACATTTGTGTCAGTATTTTGTGCCAGTCGGCCCCGGCTGCCTTCGGTTTTCACTTTCGAAGGCAACATGTTTAACGGCCATAAAGGAAAAAACTCTTGGCCGGCTCGACCTTCGAAGCACGCTAATCTCCCAAACAAGGAAAAGACGTCGGCAGCTCTGCCCGCCTTCCAATGACGTGTCAAGGCCCGCGATTCATTAACTGCAGTCTGGGCCAGTTTGGCCCGTT
>JAQJVL010008620.1:0-19066 GCA_035578905.1 Stictocephala bisonia
CCCAAAGAAGGTAATGCTTGTCATTCCATGATATCTCACCCACTCACTCTGTTTTGTTTCATAACACTGAAATGTCTTACTTGGATATTATTTAATCATATTGTTAATTATTAGACCAATAGTTAAATGTGGACTTGAAAACATATACTTACAAAATTTCACATCTTAAATAACCGTCTACTGTTGAATACTTACCTCTTAGTTTAAATGATCTGATTTTGTACTTTTCCAATCAAAGTATTTTTTTAGATCAGAGTGTAAAGGAGGAAGAATTAACTAGAGTAACAGAGGATTTCAATAAGAAGTTGGCCTCTAATCCAAGTGATGTAGACGTGTGGTTGGAATACATAAGGTTTCAGGTAAATTTAGTTGTTTTTTTGTTTATGAATTGTAGTCATTTATTTTTCTCCATTAGCCCTTTTTGGGTCAGGCAGAAGTATAATGGTGAAGTACCTGGTAAACAATTCCAGGATTCCTTTTATTATATTCGCCATGTGTCATGCATGAATAGGAAAATGAATTGGGTTCATTGGTATTTTGTGCTTCTGAGATGTTTGAATAAACAAACTCACGTTTTATTCTCTATGATATTTTCCTGACTTTGTTGGGAAACATTATTCTTTGGCTGTCTACTGAGTGATTATTTACTGTGGTTTCTCTTATTGCTTGTGTTTGTTGTATTATATATTTTTTTCATTGCAGCACACTTATATTATAATACGTGAAGCAGTTTTTTTTCAAAGCAACTTTATTTCTTAACCGATTGAAACGGTCAAGGTGCCATAAGATTTGCCTCTGTTCGTAGTTATGCAATAAGGTCTTACTTCTTTGAATTTTTTACCCTGAAGGGCACAGGAAGTCCTCAAAGTTCGTTTTTCAGCCATAAGAATAATATAGAGAGAGATTTAAATGAATCGAAAAGTAACTGCTGTTCAAATGTAAATAATGATTTACAAAAAGTTTTAACAGCTGTTTAAATTTAAACAATGGTGTTTTTAATATGTATGTCGGCACTGGTGGCGCAGTGCTGTAAGCCAGCTACATGGGAACAAAGTGTTTGGGAGATTGTAGGAGATAGGCTGTATGCTCGGTCCTCTTAATACCGACATGGCGTCCGCTTGGTGGTTGCTATCGGCGTGGACACTTCTAGAGAAGTCTGGGGTGTCCGTGTTGGATTGGTAGTCAGGGTCCGGATTTTGTGTTGGTAGAGAACTGAGTATGTGGCTTGTCAATTAGCTGAAAAGCAGACTAGTACTACGTGGTTCGTACTCCACGTAAATCTGTATGTCCCTTAGTTGCCCTGGCTGTTGGGCTATTAATAAATTGCCCTTTCTGAGGAACAGTTGAACTCAGTTAGTAACCAGACTACACTCATCTACACTCATCCTACACTCATAAAACCATTCATATTCGCCTTAAAATACGCAAACGTTGTGTTGGCGTCTCATGTAAGAATGTAAGAGGTTAGATCTTTCATAATGTATTAACTTGTATTAACTGTTCCGTAAAAATTATAATGGAAATGTTGTAATTGTTGGCAAAATAAAAAAATTATTCTATTCTTATTCTATTCTATTAATGGTAAACCAGTAAAGGTTGTAGGCATGGTTTAAATGGAAATCTAATGCAGTTATCTTATGTATCTAATTAATCTTTACCTGATGAACAAAAACAAATGAAATAAGCACATTTGGAACAGGCTAAGTAATATTATTGGGTATTTATGATGATAAATAGGTAGCAACGCAAGTAAAGTGAGTGAGATACTGTAAGTAAATGTAATATTGTGATTTTAAGTTATTCAGTTAACATTACTATTATTGGAAGTCAAAAGTCACTAGCCGAGGCCGAAGGCTGAGGTGTAACGAGCGCAGCGAGTGATAAGTTTGGCATACATATCATGCAGGGGTGTCCACTAGTACTTATTTATTTCTTTATTGATTATTTATTTGATTGATTCTATATTATTAGTGTTAAAAATATAAGTGATGATTTAGCTGATCATATCCAAGTACCATTGTAACTAGATTTTTGTTTTAATGTTTATTTGTGAGCATATTGTGGTATGTAATAACAATTAAAATGTATTAATTTTCAATGTGTATTTAAACTCATGAGACCATCATAGTATGGAGTTTTACGTGTTGAAACCATTTTAATGGATTACTTTTAAATTTTTAATGACGCCATCTATCCAGCTACGCTGGTCAGCGATGAAGGAATGAAGTATAGTGTATTCTTGAAAATATAAATATCAGTAAAAAAATTTATTTTATTTTATAACATTTCAATCTATGTTATTCTGTTCAAAATTATCAAAATAAAAGTAAACTGTGCAGTGTTTACCACAAGATTTATACAAATATTTTTATTTACATTTTAAGTTGACAACATGTTTTAAGTAAGATAAATTTTTAAAAAAATTACTTTCTTTTGAAAAATTTGTAAAACATTTAAAGGAATTGTATAAAAATTTCAATACATACAAAATACTAATTTATTTATGGTACAAAATATATAAATATTTAGTGAGTACATAAATAGGTGTTATGAGATCTCATTATCCATACAATGGTCACACAGTCCACACGCCACTGATTGAGAGCCATTCTCATTGTAACTAGATTTTTATGTTATGTTTGATTTGTTTCTTGTAAACATAAATTTCCCTAAATAGTTATTTTTTATTTTTATTTGAAGTTTTAAGCTAGTGAAATTTCGAAAAAACTCTTCTTTTGAAAAATATGTAAAACATTTTAAAGAATTGTATACTAATTTCAAGACATACAAAATGTTCCTAATTTATGTCTGCTGCCATAGCAGACTCAGTTCTTACGTGTTTATAATGATAGCAAATCTGTTTTTATCAAATATACATAGTAAACAATCATATCTAGATCAAATCATGTTGAAAAAGTATACTGGACAAGGTAAACTAGATATCTTTACTATATAGTTAAGTTTGATTAAAAGCTGCACAGTGACTACCAAGTTTACAAGATTAAAATTGCATAAAAATGTCCTTATTATTTATTTTTACATTAACCCATGTAGATTTAACATTTTTATCATGTTTTATTTTGGTATCTGTAGGCTTACTAGAGCTAAAATCACCTCTATTTTACACCTTAGGATTGTTTTGTAATATTACAAAAACAATAAATTAAAAACTACTTATCAGAGATACATGAAACTTTTATATAGTGAAAATACATTAACTGAGAACCATTTTACGAAATTTCAGAATTTTTTGCATGTACATAAAAATTTGTTATCAATTTAGTGAAGTACCTTTTTCTCGACACTGAGTTGCACCTACCCATCTATTAATTTACGGTGATATTGATCCTTCTACTTGCTCATACACGTACAATGGTTTTTGACTCTTCCATTAACCTAGACACATACGGTGGTATTGGCCTACCCACCCTCCCATACACGTATGGTGTTATTGACCCATCCATACATGTATGGATGTACTTATTACAAATATCAGAAAGTCTTGTTATCTTTGATCTTATGATGTCAACAACTCAAATATTAATATTAAGAAAATCAGACCACTATGTGGTTTGGATTCCACATAAAACTGTAGTCCATAGTGGCCCAGGCTATTGGCTATTGATAAATAGTCCTTTGTGAGCTAAGTCAAACTCAGATAGTAACAACGAGTTCACTTGTTCATCTACACTCATCAAACTCATTCACCCCTCATATTCACTCATATCTCTACGATCGGCATCTTAGAAGTTAATAATGAATATTTAATAATTATTGTATATTATATGTTGAATAATTAGGTGTCTTGAGCACTGGACCGTGAAATCACAATGGCACTTGACGCTCGGTTCTTGTTATTTGGGCATACAAATAATTTAAAAATCATAAAAATAATATATTTTTTAATGAAAAACAACATGTTTTAGTATATTTTAAGTTTAGATACTTTTGCTATACAAATACTTTGTATGATTTAATCAGTTGTTTTGTTGTATATACCAATTGCTACTTTTTTGAATTACTATACACAAAATTGACAATTTTTGTACCACCTTTTCCTTTATCATTAATTTCAAACGATAATTTCAGGACACTGTTTATGACTTTGAGAAGGCCTACCGTAAAAATCCAGTCGGGGGAGACAAGGTTACAAATGAGCGAAAACTGGCTATCCTTGAGAAAGCACTCAGCAGCAATCCTTCCTCTGAAAAGTTGTTAAAAGAAAAGCTGACAATATGTGAACGGATATGGCCTGCTGACCAGTTGGCTAATGAATGTACTCGAGCACTGGCACAAGACCCTGGTAACCTGATGCTGTGGCGATCTCTGGTACATACCACACGGAACAGCATGGCTCGCTGCACTGTGCCTGGGGTGCAACAGCTGTACACCAAAGCCATGTCTAGAATTAACCAACTGAGACTCCATCGTGCAGCGATCACAGTTGAACAAGACATTCTTGGTCAGTAAACTTATGGATCTTAAAATGATAAAAATATTTTAGAAAATCTATAGAATCTAGTAGAATTATGTGACATGCCTGCTTAGAAGAAAGTTCAGCTTAGTTTAGAATTCCACCTATGATTATTTTAAAATTTAAAATAACGTCACAATAATAATCAATCACATTATTACCTTTTCTCAACTTTCAACATAGAATGGCCAATGGATATTGTTAAGAATGCTACTATATATATTCAATAATTAAAAAATCAGTTACCTTATGTGATGGGTTATCGTGGGTCATGCAGCTGTTAACAATAATGACAGTCATTACAATAGAGCTATATGAAATTGGATAACCTTAAAATGTAATGAATGTTGTTTTTAATATTTTTCATTTCACCTTGCGTTCACTTTTCAAAACTACTACTGCTGACCCAAAATAACACATTGCATACAATGACTGCATTTTTGTGAGTTTTAATTTTCTTTTCAAAGGGAATGGATTAGTGCTTTAAAACAATTCTACAATTCACTTAATGTAGCACAAACGAACATTCTGTAATTTAGCTGGAAGAAACGTAATAGATTCTCTGACCAGTGATTGGTCCTGATTGCCCACTTCTAGCATGTTTTCAAACATTGTACAATCTGCAAAGTATTCCAGCTCTCAGGTTCACCAGGAAGTCTATTTATTTGACTTTTTAAAGTTTCAGACATCGCTTCAAAAGTCTATTACGGTCTGTTGAATACCAAATGTTAAGTTTTCGGCTTGGGCTTCATTTTTGTTGCAAATTCTTTTTAAAACGTTAATTAATATTTTATGATTACTATGGGCCTTTAGATGTTTTGCTACTATGGATTCTGTTGATGGCTACAACTCATTGACAAAGACATGCTTAAGTCCTATTATTAGACTATGTCATTCCTATTTTATAAAGTTTAAATTGCATGTATATAAATATTCAAACAACTGCTGCTTATTTAATAACAAAAGTTTCCGTAGAGACCGCAACAATTAATCAATATTTATATTTAAATACTAACCTCAACACAAAATTAATAAATATTTTACTACACAAGTGAAATCAAGATTTATTTTAGCAGACAGCTTATTTCTATTAAATAATTTACAGATAATATTACTAAATTTTAAATATACTATATATATTTTTAAAATATTCATTTCAAAAATTAATTTCTTTCTTGTTAGCAAATAGCTTCTCTAATTCATAGAAGTATATACAATGTATCTAAATTGCAGATTGTATGTTCACTTGTGCATGTAATTTTATATACTCCTTTTCCTTCCAGTGGGTCTTGATTGGATTTATTGAATTGTTGGTAGTTTGGTATTGGGTTGTTTGTATTGTGTTTACAATAAGAAATAATTAATAAATCTAATTGATGAAAACAAGTATATTTATGAACCTCACTTTCATTTTGTAATTGAACTCCTAATTAACTATTAATTATATAAATGTAAACAAACAAACATCTGTAATATAATAACCCTGGAATGGTAAGCATTCGTAATTTTTACGAAAAGCGTTAGTTTTTATTTGGTAGTTCCGCGAATTTTGGGTTGGCAGACCTGTCCTGTCGCGTCAACCTCCGACAGACTGTCCCAAGGTTAGTGCCTGGTATTCACTCGTCTTGCACACACACTGACTGTCCTACGCACTTCCTCTCGTAATATACGAATGCTTACCATTTACGTTATTATTTGTGTTTGTGTATGATTTCGTTTTAATTAATTTTATTTGTATTTGGTAGGTTATTTAACGTTAACTAACTTTTATTTTTTAATCAATATTATAAATAAAAAATAAAATGACCCTCAACCCATCTGAAATAGAACAATTGATTGATGAAGATGATTTTGGTAATCATCTTATTTACAGGTAAGTAAGATGATTACCAAGATGGTAATCATCTTATTTACAGGTAAGTAAGATGATTACCAAGATGGTAATCATCTTATTTACAGGTAAATAAGATGATTACCAAGATGGTAATCATCTTATTTTGGCAATATTTACAGGTAGTTCTAAAAACACTAGAACTACCTGTAAATATTGCCCATCCAGTAAACGACGAATGACAACTCATCATTGCATTCGTTGCACGAAGGCCTATTGCAACGAGCACCGCAGCCTTGTATGCAGCAACTGCACAGATGGAGCCAAAATCTTTGCAAGTATCAATGCTATGAACATGAACTCTTAAAAATTTCTTTATAACTATGTTCTTTAAATATATTTTAATATTTCATACATTTTTTTTAGCGTGTTAGTTGTTACATAAAGTTCTGTTCTTTTTTGAAGGTCACAATTTATGTTTTAAAATACAAATTATAAACTTGAGGTTTTTATGTATTAAACTATTGTAAAGTAATCTAAATACACCAAATAACATATTTACGCTGTTTAATGTTTAATTTTTACACCCAATAGTGTTTTTTTTTTTAATTAAATAGGAAAAGTAGTAAAAATTACGAATGGTTACCATTAGTGTGATTTTTAGGAAGCTTACCATTCCAGGGATAAATATATAAAATATAAACGCATTTCAACATCATATCAACTCTCCCAAGTTAATTAAGAAGTTGCTGGAAGTGGAACCTGACATTTTAAAATTTGGTCTATGTGTCTTCGCCAAATGACACCACTGTCAATCTTAATTTAATAAAGTAATTCATTTTCTTTTTCAATTATCTTTCCAAAATCCCATTTGTATTTTGAACTAGAATAATTTCTAGCTTGTACCCTGACACCAACCTTGAATACTCTAAATACACCACTTAATGGTTTTGATTCCTTCACCTTGAATGGGTAGAGTAAAGACAAATGTGTTCTAATAGATCTTCCAAATATTAAATGGTACGCACTTGTTTCTGTCAAATTTGGTGCCTGCCTCAGCTGCATCAACAACCTGAAAAGTTTTAAATATAATTTGCCTGTCTCATCTTCCATTGCTCTAAGAGAATTTTTAACAGTCTGTACAAATCTCTCTGCCTGTCCGTTCGAGGAAGAATGGTATGGTGCAGTGGTCTTATGAGAGACTCCATTTGACCTTAAGAAGTATCCAAAAGAGTTTGATGTAAACTGACTACCATTGTCAGTGACTTTCAATACAGGAAGTCCAAAGTTAGCAAACATCTTCCTCAATTATTGTCTTATACAAAATTCAGTAGATATAATCTTCAGTAGGCTCAATCTCGACCCATTTTGTAAAAGCATCAACTACAATAAAATAGTATTGACCATTCATTGGCCCAGCAAAATCAATGTGGAGTCTCTCCCAAGGTCTGCAGGTTGATTGCCATGGATGGCTTGCTTCCTTGGTAGGTTAATTCTGTTTAAGGCAACATTGTCTACATTGTTTAACCATTCCCTTTATGTCATCATCAATGTTTTTCCAAGTGCAGTGGCTTCTTGCAAATGCTTTCATGCGAGTCATACTCAATTGGCCAGTGCGGAGCTCCTTTAGGACTTTGTTACGGAGAGATTCCGATATCATAATTTTCCACCCTTTAAATATGCATCCGTTTTGAAGTGTTAGTTCATTATCATGAAACCCAAACTTTTCGACACTTTGTCCTTTGTTTAACGCCTGTAGAATCTGATGTAAGTGACTGTCCTTCCTTGTTTCTTCAGCAATGATTTTAGAATCAATTTGCAGAGTGTCTAACTGTTTCACTTGAAATTTAGTATGGTGTGGGGATAACACCAATAACAAAATTCTGTGACCCACCTTATCTGAACATAAGATAGACCACTTCCCCTCAACCCCTTCCCCTTCAGCAAACTTCATTAATATACTAACTGAAAAACTGCATCTATACCTGAGTGTTGCTCTATGGATGTATAGATGCAGCCCCACCACTAAACACCCCCACCACAGCCACCTACCCAGCAATAGTGGAAGCCATGTCAGTCTCTCTCTCTCTACTCACCTGAAGAAAATGCCATTGAATGCCATTGAATTGAAAATGGCATTGAAAATTTGTAATTTCCTCTTGTGTGAAACGTTCAAATTCTTCTAACTTCGTCTTGAGAATGTCTATTGCTTCATTTCTGGGTATATTTGCGTACATATTATACCCTGATTTTAAGTCTGATGTTAATAAGTCTCGGTCTTCTATTTTGTATTTATTTAGTTTGTTCAGGCTATTTTTACTTCTGACTTCAAACCAACCTAAGATGAAATTTCTCTATTGTAGTATTAATGCATACATTCTATCTTTACCTTCATGGACAAATTGTTTTCTTCTTATTTCACACCATAGTAACTAGAACAGACAGATTACGAGAGACTGCACAGTAGACAGTGATGTCACATGGACAAAGTCATCTGGATTGCTTATTGTATTAATTACTGGTAACTAAATGCTGTACACCAATCACATGGATCACATGTAAGCTTCCAGCTAGATAGTAAACAGGCTATTTACAAAATCAGCTGGAACTGTACAACCTGAATTAGAACAGTATTTTTTCGTTTTGTTTCTCTACCCAGCTGCCATTTCACACATGTCACGTCAAAGGAGATGTGCGTGATACCTACTGTCTTCTTCTCTAGGTACTTTGTTCATTCTAAGTAAAGACACAAATTGCGTTTTGATTCTGTTCAGAAGTACCAAAGAATGGGTATTCAGAGAAAACTAATTAAAAACATTGGCTTCACTTACTACAATATACTCTTAGTAGTTAGAAAGCATGTTAGTTTCTCGTTCTGTCAACATATGGTACAAGTTTAAAATACCATTACTTCAGCTAATGGTTTCATTCCAATGTTTTTTTATTTTTTAATCATGATTTTTACAGAATGTGAGTGTCATGTTTGAACTGAAGAGTTGCAATGTGTTTGTATTCTATTTCCTATTAAGATAGATCATATTTTAGCAAAGAAAAGCAAAATATATATATTGTAAACATATTTCAAAAGCCCTCTAAAATTGATTGTTACCATTATCTGGCTGATAACCAGTACCTATTGAATATATGTTACAGTGAAGGAAAAAGATGAACACTGTAACATACATTAAAAAATATTTGTGTTTTACAAACATAAATCATGTGCTGATCCCACATCTGGGATTAATGATTATGGACACTAATGAACAAACTCCTTATAATCAAGATTTCATTCTCTGAACTACATTTATCCACAATTTGTATTTACCAATACATATATATATATATATATATATATATATATATATATATATATATATATATATATTGTTTGGTTTGTTGTCAGCTACCATTTTTTAATTATAAAGCTGCGATGTATATATCCAAAAGTCATGATTGTATAATATTCATTGATTATAATATGTAAAGTTATGTTCTGTCACAAAGCTAAGTCCAATCCATCGAGCCATCTAACACCTGCCTTACTGATTCTGTGTATGCTGACTAATCCCTCCGTAAAAGAGCGCATGGGGCACTCTGTAACTATGTGATCCATTGTTTGGATAGACTCCCCGCAATCACATGACTGATCAACTGTCAATCCCCATTTATACTTCCAGCAATTGCATCTGCCAACACCAGTTCGTAACCGATTTTACAGTATCCACTCTCTACGAGGGAGGTTCATCCCACCTACAGGTATTGACGGATCGTTAATAAGGAACTTATTACGTCCATCAAAACTGTTCCACGCTACGGCCTATCTGTTATTGGGCGAGAAGTTTGATCCCCTCAAATGGAAAGCAGTACGTAGAGGTGGGTTTCAAGATTTTAAGCTACCATTCTGATGTGGGAGATCCTGTATAATGGGTAGGTGCGGGGCATTCAAGATCTTATTGAATTCTTTGAGTAGTGCCTCCTGACGTGTTATTTCTGGATGAGCTATATTGCACAACACTGGGAGCCAAGGAAGTGGAGTTGAAATGAGAGTGCCACTAATAGCTCTCATGACCCTATTAAGTTGGTCATCGACCGCTTTAGTATGAAAACTATTTAGCCAAACGGGAGCACTATATTCAGCAGCTGAATAGAGCAGTGACAAAGCGTGTGAGTTGGCTCCCCAAGTTGTTCCGGCAATATGATGTAATACATTTGCCCTGATTTTAATTTTATCTGCTGTTTTTGATGATGGCTTTTAAAGGTCAGCGATCGATCTAACATTACTCCCAGGTACTGTGGATGTTCATTATGATGGAATTTTACACCATTTAGGAAGATGTTCAGTTTTCGATTAGCCAGTCTGTTACTTAAGTGGAAGAAGGCTACTTCAGTTTTTGATGGCTTAGGATTCAGCTTCCAGGTTCTAAAATATTCTTCGAGGGCTGCAAGGTCACTTGTAAGAGTTTCTTCAATAGTTGTGAAGTTCTTATGTTGGTAAGCTAAAGCTATATCATCTGCATACATAAATTGTCTAGACTTTGTGATTGGGATGTCAGCAGTATACAAGATGAATAAAATTGGAGCAAGTACAGACCCCTGTGGCTGCCCATCCTTCAGCTGTTTAAAAGAGCTTTCTTCACAACCGAGATAAACTTTTATTAGCCTGGCACTAAGAATTGACTGCAAAAGTTGGAATAGAATGGGACAGGGAAGGAGGCTGAAGAACTTAAACAACCAACCTTTGCTCCATACTGTGTCATAAGCTGCTGTAAGATCAATAAAAGATGCAGATGTTTTCAACTTCTTTTCAAACCCATTTTCAATAAATGATGTCAGAGTTAGAATCTGGTCACTACAACTTCGGCCAGGGCGAAAACCAGCCTGCTCAACTGGAACATTAGAATCAAGAATCGGTGATATTCTATTATATAACAGCCTTTCAAGCAACTTATAACAAATGCTAAGAAGAGATATTGGGCGATAACTTTCCACTTGTTCAGGATTTTTTCCTGGCTTCAGAACAGCTAATACTTTTGATCGCTTTAATGCTTTTGGAAAATTGCCTGTAGCTAATATCTTATTGTAGACAGTTTGAAGTCATTGTTTCACTTTACTACCAGCATGCAGCAGAAATTCTGGAAAGATACCGTTAAGACGGACTGCTTTCCCTGCTGGTATAGCAGAAATCGCTCCGTCTATCTCTTCCTCCGTGAAATTTCTGGAGACTTCCAGGGGTGCCATTTGACTGTTTTTTATTTCATTCAACTTGTAAAGCACATGTTTGTCAGAAGGATGGCGAGTTGACTTTGAAAAGCTGACTATCCTTTCCTACTGCAGTGAGTAAAGTTTATATCTTCAACAGTTTTAACCCATTTTTCTCTTTTGGTACTGTCAAGAGAGGCAGCAGCAGATTAGCTGTGTTGCAGTTTTCGGTGGCATTAAACTCTTTGTTAAGGTCTTCTGATTCCCTACTACATCCTGGTATATACTCGTTTCTGTACCCTCTTGGTATGCAAGCTTTAGCAATGGACGAGACGAGATTTGTAAAACGATTTTAATTTCTTATTGTAGGAGGAATGAACCTGATGCTATCGTCAAGCCTAGTGGTAAAGGCCTCCCAGTGTGCTTTATTAAAATTCCATCTAGGCCGTGGAAAAGATCAAATTATGGAAATTTGGATCCCAATGATACCAGTACTGGCCTATGTTGAGAGTGGGGAAAAGCATCAAGAACTTTTCTCCTAATTGGCTTTGGTCTTAATGATTGTGGTATCAGACAAGGCCACTTCATTATTGTTATTGTCTGCACATGTTTCAATAACAATAATAAGTACCACTGTACGTGTATGGGTGGGTGGGTGGGTTAGTAACACTGTACGTGTATGGGTGGTGGGTGGGTTAGTAACACTGTACGTGTATGGGTGGGTGGGTGGGTTAGTACCACTGCACATGTTTGGGTGGGCGGGTGGGTCATCACCACTGTACGTGTATGGGTGGGCGGGCGAGTCAATACCTCTGTACGTGTATGGGTGGGTAGGTGGGTGGGTCAATACCTCTGTACGTGTATGGGTGGGCCGGTGGGTCAATACCTCTGTACGTGTATGGGTGGGCCGGTGGGTCAATACCTTTGTACATGTATGGGTGGGCGGGTGCAGGGGGATGGGTTACAGTGTCAATACCACTGTACGTGTATGGGTGGGCGGGTGGGTCAGTATCACTGTAAGTGTTTGGGCGGGTGGGTGGGTCAGAACCACTGTACGTGTACATTAGTATCAAGAATCAAGAAACTTTATTACCATTGGTCATATTACATGAAATAGGCAACGTCAATGAGTATACAATTCTATGATACAAAATGATTAAATCTAAGCATAATTCCACAGATTAAAAAAAAAAAAAAAAAACCAAGAACAACAAATATTACAAATTATCCTACTGTAGAGAGCATATATTAAGGGCTACAGATTATCCAAAGAGTGTTCCAAAAATTCATGTATACTGTAGAAAGGGTTTTCAATGAGCCAGCTATTTAATTTAGATTTAAATTGTTTGAGTGGCAAATTTACTAAATAATCTGGTAGCATATTAAAAAAACGAGTAGTGTTTAGCTTATGAGAATTACCTGTCAAAGCCAATCTATCTTGTGGGACATCAATTTTGTTCTTTCCTCTGGTGTTGTATTTGTGTGTATCTTGTCTAGTGTTAGAAAGGTGTAGATTATTTTTGGTGTAGATTAAAACGTGGAATATATAGAGGTTTATGATAGTCATTATTTTAATTTCCCTGAACAATGGACGGCAGTGCTCCGTTGGTGCCACCCCGCACATGATTCGAATTACCTTTTTTTGGATGAGTAATATTTTGCTTGTGTGTGGAGAATGGCCCCAGAGATCAAGCCATATGCTATATGCGATTGGAAGAGATTGGATATGTCATCCTTAAATAATCAAGAGACAAATTTTTTTAATTTCCAGAATAAATATGAGACTATTAATTTTTTGTGTAATGATATTTATTGCTCTGCCCATTTCAGTTTTTTTTTTATCAGTAAACCTAGTAATTTTACTGATTGATCATTTGAATTTTGAGAAAGACTTAAAAGAATGTGTTGGGTTTTTTCAATATTGCAAGGCAATCCATTAGTAGCAAACCAGTTAAGGGATATCATTTCAGCATTTTGCATCTTTAAATCCAGTGTGATGGGACTTCTGTCAGACATCATAAGAATTGTATCATCAGCATAGACCACTGCATCCACATCGCCAGAAAGAGAAAGATCATTGATATAAACTATGAAAAGGAATGGTCCCTGTACTGAACCCTGGGGGACACCCACGGATGCACGACCAACCGAGGACAATTTACCCTTGACCGTCACATATTGAGTTCCATTGGATAGATAAGATTCTAAAACTTTAATTGAATGATGGGTGATACCATAGTATTTTAATTTGCCTAAAAGTTTGTCAAAAGGTACACAATCAAAGGCCTTGCTTAGATCAAACAGTGTGAGTGCCAATGATTCATTACTTTCAAAAGATAACAAGGCCTTATCAATTACTCTCATGACTGCAGTGGTGGTGGACCTTTGTTCTCTAAAGCCAAACTGATGATCAACAAGTAAATTTAAAGAATTGAAATGTTTACTAATTTGTTGATAGATGAGTGATTCAAATGTTTTGGAAAAACCGGAACTATGGATATGGGACGTTAATTTTGAGGCAATTGTTTGTCTCCTTCTTAAAAACAGGAATAACTTTACTTACTTTTAGCAGATCAGAAAAATATCCCGCCTTAAGACATTCAGTCAATATAAAAGCAAGCGAGTTAGAAATCAGATGTATAATTTTTTTTAATAATAAAATTAGAAAACCAGCAAAAATCCATAGTTTTAGAGTTTGAGAATTTAGCTACAACTGTAAGTACCTGTTCCAGGCTGATAGCGTCCCATTGAAAGGGTGGAGCCCCAGGTTTCACACCAGCTATACAATCAGCTTGAGTAGCCTGTGTAAGGATTCCTCTCTTTAATTCCTGAGCACAGTTCAGAAAATAAGAATTTAATTGCTCAGGATCAATTCTGATATCATTAGTGCGAAAAGGTGTATGTTCTTGCGTTATTATGTCCCATGCAGCCTTGCACTTATTAGATGAATTTTCTATAAACTCTTCACATGCCTTTCTTTTAGCTTTCTCTAATTCACTCCTATACAACTTCTTATAATGAATATACAACCTATAAGCTGCATTACAACCAGTAGAGCCTATCCTTGATAAATTTTTGTAGATGTCATAATAACCTAACATTTTGTTTTTTAGTGCTAAGACCAGAGTTGTATACCAGTTTACCTTATTTTTGACATTTTTAAAGTCACAGGTTTTTTTAGAGGAGAACAATAATGCCATAGATTAACAATATTTTTAAAATAAGTATTAAATAAAGTTTTTACATCACCCATTCCATTAAGGTAGTTCTCAATAGCACTACACTTTTCTATTTTGAGTAATTCTATAAATTTATCTATCTGCTTATCACTCTGTGTTCTAAGTAGAAGCTTAAGTCAGGGGAGTAACCTTGACGCCAACGAGCTGAATAATAAGTGGCTGAATCTTTAGCATCAAAGATCAGGAAATGGTTATTCATTTCAGACCAGTCAGCAAGCTTTCTGCCATTCTCATCGTCGGTGTTGGTTATGGTGACTGTTAAAGTCACCCACATAGAGGACTGAGTGTTCAAAACTTGGCAAAATCCTATCATCAGGCCACTAGATGTTAGGAGGCTTATAAACATTAACTATTGTAGTTTCTGACATTTGGATTGCCAAGACAAAGATGTCATCATCAGAGCTCTTATGGTTAACTGACACATTTTCAATGTCATGCTTCACGTAAGTTGCAATACCATAACTAGGGGTGTGCGAGTAGTGATTTTTGAGTTCGAGTTGAGTACTTGGCATTTTTTTGAGTATTGAGTATTTTCGAGCGAGTATTTACAGAAGGATTTCCTGATCACCCAAGACAACTGTAAAAGGCAGACACCATCCTAAGCCTATGTTAAGTTTTGCCAGATTCGTAAATATATACATCTAAACTCAACATAATAAATTTGATTTATTGTTTGTAACTGTAACATGTGATAAATAAAACTTGTTACTTCCTGCCTTTCTATATTTTTATGTGGCATTGTTTTGTTTAACCTTTTTCCTTTTTTCAGAACTAATATTATGTAAGAAATTAAGAAAGTATATTATTAATTGAAACAACGTGGGTTATAAAGATTTAATCTGTTCACTCATATCATAGATCAGATTTTCTATGCAAGCCAATTATACTATTTCACAGCCGGCCGATATGTTTATCTGGGGGTTTAGTTCAAAGTGTACCGCAAAAACGTAGCGAAGCATGTTGGCAATAGCTGACTTAAAAATAAATTTTAAAGTCGCTTAGAATGAATTAGTTTTTAAATTATGATCGGTAATGAAATAGTGCAACTTGAAACTAACTACACCGATACATGAGGCTACACTGAACAACAGATAAATAATTATTTCATAACTTGAAATTCATGAAAACCTGGTGTAATCGAATGAAAACCATAGACGTAGTCGGCTAATATAATAGGTCTAGCCGATATTGGCAACGAGATGCAGTCTGAAATATCAGCTAAGTGCCAACTAGTGAAGATTTTGGGCAGCTAAATTATAAACTTTTGAATAAAAAATGAAACGTTTGATAAGGCTTCAATTCATTAAAAATTATTTTCTGAATCTCTAAATTTGTCGTATTTTGTTTAGAAAAGGTCTTCCAACATGTTTCTCCCTCACTTGGGTTGGTTCGTGATTGTTTTACAGTTTACATTGACGTCAATGTGAACAGGGAACCGTTCAGTGAGTTTACGAATAAAAATTATTGTACTTTACCACCTTTTACACTCCAACTGTGTTATTGTCTAACCTAGTCAGAAAACCGTTCAACAATTTGACAGGAAAAAATATGCGCAAATATTACACACAGTTTTCGTGATCTAAGGTGTTTTCGGAATAATAATTAATAGACGTTCGCCAAGGATATATATATCTAATTTTTATTTAATGGAAAATAAATCAATAATGTTGTGTCACACGCTGCTAGAACGCCATTACCATATTTTATATGATATGATACGGTATTTTCTTACATCAAATCATTGGATGATTCCCTGCTCAGATTAAAAAAAGAAATAGACCTCAATCGACTCGCGAGAAATATACGATGATAATTTTAGTTCCGAAAAGGAGCTGAACGATTCCTTGCATGTATGTATACTACAATCGAGATTAACTTTCGTCTAGAAAAGATGGGAAGTTTGATTCTTGGGATGTAAAGCGACCCGTTCTCTGGACCCTTTTGATTGAACGGTATTACTGATACGAATGAAAATATGCATAATTTCCATTGCCTACAGACCATTAGATTTGTATTGGTAACAGGTCTTTTTGAGCATCTTGAACCGGATCTCTCGTCCCCTTTCTTAGGTCATAAAGATACTAACCAGCACTTCTGTTTTATTCACGCTATTTTAGGTTAGGCTATAAGTGACTAGTAGACTCAACAACCAACATGTGTGATCGCTACTACATTAACTATTTACAGTGATCGCTACCTTCCCAGCTCTGTTGATCACTTTGAATTGAACTAGTTCAAATCATAATGAACGAACTCATTCACTACGTCGACTAGTTCATTTGACTGCTGTCGTGTACCTATTCTTAGGCGTATTGTTTAGTTCATAATTACACGTACCAAACAGATAACATATTATTAAGCGTAAAATAAAACACAAGGTAGGGCACATTTTTTATTCATAACTTATAAAATTGTTTACTCTTAAAACTAAATTAAGATGTAAACCTGAGTTCATGAAATACAACTACTCGATCGAACTTCTAGTAGTTTCAGGAGCTTCAAGCTGAGTTTGAGTAGTAAAGTACTCACACACCCCTTCCATAAACCCTATGCCCTATAAAATCAACAAGTCTATATCCGGGAATATTGCCTCTTGCACTATTATTATCTTCGATATGGGTCTCTTGGAGTGCAAGGATATCAACATTGTTTTCATGAAGTACCCTACTGATGCACTCCATCTTTGCCTTGCTTAAGCCCTCAGCATTAAAATCTGCTACGTTTAAAACAGAACCCATTAATTTAAAATTAGCTTGGTCCTCAAAAGGGCATTTTTTATGTTTTGTGGTAGCTGCCATAGCTGGGAGATCACAAAATCGTGACAATCCAGCAATCTTGTTGCTCGTTTAGAACTACCCAGGGTTTACGTACAGCTTTAAAGAATTGCTGTGGACATGAACAACATCACACTATCAAATTTACCAATTAGAGTGAATAAAAATCAGTTTTAATTTATGTGTATTTACTTCTTATGATCCTTTGATGAATTTAACGGAGATAATTCTGATTTCAGCTCTTTTGTTGGAGTGTGGTACGTTCCTTCAGCAAACTGGGCTTTGGGAGCAACTGTGGACTCTATTGCAGATGTACTTGAGCCTGAGCCTTACGGCTTCAGGGCAGTTTGACGTGCCTTTTCCTATTGATGATAACAAACTAAGTTAGTGTTATTTTACTATTTTTTACTTTTAGTATAAATCTTTGATACATGATAAAGAATAACGTCAGTTCTATTCAACTGTTTAAAAATGCCTTGTTCTCTCAAATTACTTTTTTCCATTAGTTTTATAACAGTGGCGGCTATGCCATAAATTCTTTGGTTCAGTGACCGTCTAGGTAACTGCGAATATGCCAAATATTTTCAATGCAATGTTGACCTTTGTATTAATTAGTTTACTTTTTTATATTATTATATCACAAAACTAAAACTGTACATTTTAATGGAACAATACGATTGAGACAAAATGCAAACAACCCGAGAGGGATTCGATCTGTGGGGATCAAATCTTTGTATGTCTAGCCAATACCTTTTAAAAAACAAGGCTTGACAATGAAAAGTACAAAATTAACGTACATGTTTGGGTGAGTGGGAGGGCCAATACCAATGTATGTGTATATACCGTAAATTGTTGATTTTACATAATACATAAATTATTACAACTACAAGTTCATACAACAAAACACAAAAACTACAAAAAAATAAATATTTCACATTAGTCTATTCTGGTGAACCAGTTTTACCATCATCAGACCAGAGAGAAGGTATATGAGAATGAGATTTGTTAGTCAATCATTAGATTGACTAAGGCTCTGTCAATCATTAGATTTGGAATGTTCTATGACTATTTGAATACAGCTCTGATCTCAAAAGCAAGGAAGGTTTACGGCCACTACAAGTAGCACTTGTTCCCAAATCATTTTCAAAATGGTGTGTAATTGTTGGAAAGAATAGATTAATAAACAGGTAGACCTAAAATCTATTTCATTTTAAACTTTTAACATTTATAATTTGAGATTAGATAAAAGTAAATGATTAACTATTTGGTTGTTCTTATGAAATACTTAAATGTTTCTATATAGGAAATAGGCCTACTAGACTACATAGTTTAAAATTTAATAAGAAACTATTTAATAACACCAGAACCTTTTTACGTGATTTATTTTTTTAGAAGGTATTGGTTTAGCGGGGTTTACAATAATAAAGAGAACCTCGTGTGTAGAGTGAGGTGGAAGGAAAGCATTCGCCAGTGTCTGTGTGCAGGGCACAACATAACTACTCAATTGTGGAGGTAATTTCAGGCATTCACGTGACTGTTCTGAATGAAG
>JAQJVL010008621.1:0-19070 GCA_035578905.1 Stictocephala bisonia
AAAACCCCAAAGTTACTATAAATGCACTATAAATGTTACAACTTTATACAATTAAAAAAAGCATAATAATTTTACATTTAGTATGCTGAGGATGTCTTACGTTGAGAGTAAATTGCTATATAAATGTAAATATTTTGGTCGGGTTATATGATCAAAGCTCTAACCTGTTTGCTGAAACTTGACCCTCATTAAAACTTGCAGCTTCTCCAGGAGTTGCTAATCTACCTGTCATTAAAGTTAATGTACGCACAATTCTGAGACAGTTTAAGGAATAAATTCTTTATGGTTAAGAACGATTTAAAAAAACCTTTAATATTTATTGTTAGGAATTTAAAAGATTCGCTACACTTTCAAAATATAAAAAGTAAATTATATATTAATTTTTGTATTCATTAAGTTATATATTATTTTTGTTCTTCAACCATTCTACAAATTAAAAAAAAGAATCGAATTGCTCACTTCTTTTTTTTTAACTTACTCATGAATTTTTTAAATGTTCCTGCATTTATTATCAAAACCGTATTAGATCACTTAATAGTAAGGTGCTTGGTGAAGTTTAAACTTATTATTAAATAAAATATATATATATGTATAAACAGGCTTTAGCTATTATTGTTCTTAATGATTTTAAGGAAAGGGCAGAGTTGTTTCTTATACGACAATTGACATATCTCTTTCTACAATTGGTCGGTAGCGTAGTTGGTTCAATCCCAGCTTCATGTGCTAAAGGTTCTCAGTTTGATCCCAATCAGATCAATACATTTTGAGAAGGATCAGCTGATAATCACCGGCTGTTCATTTGTCATTGGGCTATTAATTAATGACACTTTCTTAGTTTGTAACAATGACTAGATTCGCTCATCTACACTCATCACACTCATTCGAAATCCATATTCGCCCATATATTGACGATCGGCGTCTTATGAATAAATAAATAAAAAAAAAAAATAAATAAATAAATACATAGCTTCTTTCTGAACATCAGATTTATGTATTACATCATTATTATGTTCCTTTTATCAAAATTTGTTTTGCCAGTATGATTCTGAATTTCTTAAATAAAAAAAAATTAAAAAATAAAGAAAGTAAATACAGTATATAAATATAATCTAATATATAACTATTTGAAAAGGATCATGATTACTATAACAGCAGTAGGTCTGAAAACTCAATATTTGATTTAATACATTTAAATAAAGATGAATAAGTACTAACAAAACCATTTTATTAGGCGTATATGTAATACTAACACTTTTCAGATATTTGCCACTCTGAAAGGTAAAGTGTAAACCCGTGGGAATAAAACGCTACTTCAAAATAAATAAAACTTTTCACAAAAGAAACAGCCAGAGATAAGTAAATGTGTTTAAATTCCCTCATAAACCTAAATTCAGCTGGATTAAGTTTACCTCTTTTCTCTATTATTCTGGCAAAAATAATAAAATTTAAATATCTTTTCTAAAGTAACCATACTTTAATCTTGAGAGTAACAAAATAAAAACGAGTACAGGGCCTACGAATTATGTAAATAAAGCAACCTGCTCATTATTAGTTCATTTTATATTATTTAGTAAATTTAACAATTTTGTGATAAATGCTTTAAAAACTGTTGTTTTAATGATTTAAATATATTGAAAATGACATCGAGTGAGTTGAAATAAGTACATAAATGGAAGCAGATTTAACTGATAACGGCACAAGACATTTCATTTTTAAAATTATAATTGCTCAATTCAGGTAACTATAAAATAAATGAAATAACTAACAATTTATTTGACACCTATTTGCATCACCCCCAATTAGGATAAGATTGTATATGATTAGAGTAGTGATTAAAAATGTTATTTTAAAATATAAATTTTTAAGAAAGGAAATTCATACGTATTATGTAGACCTTTCTGATCAATATTTAAAAAAATATTGATGCACAACTCTAAATAATTGAATGCGTTCTGTTTTTTAAAAGGAGAGGCTGATCTCCTTTTTCATTACTCTGCATATTCCTCAAATACTCTTTAGTTGTGCGGGGAACTTATTCAGACAGATTAAGGTGAAGAACCAGTACAGCAGAAGGTGAATATTACTGATAAACATTTGAACTAAGACCAGGATTCGTTACAGCACTATCTCTAACCTAACCTAACCTAACCAGGATGTGTCCAGACGCCTTAGACTGTTCGGCTACTGGCGCGTCTAATGCCTTTTTTAAAACCATATAATTACTGCTATAAAAAATATCTAGAACACAGCTTAAAAAGAAATGGCTTTGTGAGTTTACTGCTTTCTGAAATATACTAATTTGTTCATTTATTTTTCAAGGTTTTACTAATTGAAATTTTTGACACTTTTAATTTTGTTATTATAAATGTATACACACACACACACACACACACACACACACACACACACACACACACACACACACACACACACACACACACACACACACACACACACACACACACACACACACACACACACACACACACACACACACACACACACACACACACACACACACACACACACACACACACACACACACACACACACACACACACACACACACACACACACACACACACACACACACACACACACACACACACACACACACACACACACACACACACACACACACACACACACACACACACACACACACACACACACACACACACACACACACACACACACACACCACACACACACACACACACACACACACACACACACACACACACACACACACACACACACACACACACACACACACACACACACACACACACACACACACACACACACACACACACACACACACACACACACACACACACACACACACACACACACACACACACACACACACACACACACACACACACACACACACACACACACACACACACACACACACACACACACACACACACACACACACACACACACACACACACACACACACACACACACACACACACACACACACACACACACACACACACACACACACACACACACACACACACACACACACACACACACACACACACACACACACACACACACACACACACACACACACACACACACACACACACACACACACACACACACACACACACACACACACACACACACACACACACACACACACACACACACACACACACACACACACACACACACACACACACACACACACACACACACACACACACACACACACACACACACACACACACACACACACACACACACACACACACACACACACACACACACACACACACACACACACACACACACACACACACACACACACACACACACACACACACACACACACACACACACACACACACACACACACACACACACACACACACACACACACACACACACACACACACACACACACACACACACACACACACACACACACACACACACACACACACACACACACACACACACACACGCACACACACACACACACACACACACACACACATATACATATGTAATATTTATATTTGAACAAATATAAACAAATTAAAATATTTGGTGTTTTATGAGTATTGTATGAAAGGCATCATAAAGAAGAGAATAGGTGGATAAAGACACTTTAGATCTCTTAGTCATTCATTATTTTGATTTTCCCACCCTAATCAACCCCAAAATATCTCATGAATAGGCAGTTAGTTTCTTACTAGATATTCAATGTTTAATTATTTTTCCCGTAATCATATGACTAGCGTAATGTGATACCACGCCCATTATTTATTATGGCTTATACGTTTTTGGAATAATTTTTACTTAAAACAAAGGCGTAAACTTTAAGCTGCTTTTGTTAAAGAAGCAATTACATAAGTAAAAATTAATATTTTAAAATTTGTATAAAAAAATTACCAGCCAGTTTACTTAGGCGTGAAAATTATTCAATGAGTTAAGCATCTACCGTTACCTCAGTTGGGATTCAAACCTGGGAACTTGGTTCCTCAGTCTGAAATCTTAGGCATAGAGCCTCCACACTGACAATTACTCTTCAGTCCATTGAGTAAATTCTATGATTTTTTCGTACATTTGTTCATACGAGGGATATTTAATATTAGTTATCATATAGTAATCTTTTATCTTGAAGGCTGTGCGTGCAGCCTTTATTGGTCTGAGAAGACTTTCAGGTGAAAAGAGATTCTGAACTAATATGTAAAACAGTTTGGGATATGATTCTACCAGAAGTGTCTCTTACCATATAACCTAAACAAAAAGTTGGTATTATGTTGAACATTGGAATCTATGATGGAGAATTTACCATGTTAGTCCGATTATTCTCAATAATCCTTAGCTTAACGTCTAGGTCCCATATACGTGCACTGCTAGGCCACACGTAAGCACAATACTTAGTAAAGGGACATGCCTATTGTAAACAGAGCTTGCATTCTGGTTTTCCAGGATAATAACAAAGATTGAGGATAATATTGCTTTCATCTTCGTTACTTACTAGTTAAATTGGATTTTTGAAATAAAAGACTGATCTAGGGTTATTTTCATTTAGTTCATTATATTTACCACAATTAAAAAAGTCCAGCTATACTTAGTCAGCCTGTTTTCAAAATGAATAAGTGCTACATCTGTTTTTGAGGGTTTGTGAAAAACCTAAAAATATTATAAAATACTCAGTGAAAACTTGTTGGTTACATATTAGCTGCATCTATTGTAAGACTAGAAATTGATCAATAAACCAAATCAATGTCAAAATTTGTGAAAATGCATTAATCTGTGGAAATGGTCCCTCAGATATCAGAACAGTGAAGGAACGAGCATTGAACCCTGAGGAAGGTTATGATTTAGTTGCTTCCCATGTCCTCTGGGCATACGTTTATCAGTCCATTACTTATCATAGAATATAAGAACAAAAAGAGAGAACCTGGTAAGAAAACTTTTCGAACCACGAATCATTTAACTATTTGGCTTTCCTAACTAAATTTGCCACCTGATATATTTTCTACTTAATATTTAGTTTTTACTGTTTATAAATTACTATAGGAGGCAATTGAATAAGTATTTTTAGTACAACAATGCTTTATAAACAACGAATATTTCAAATGTACCAAGAATAATAATTTCAAAGATTAGATTGTGAAAATCTTTAATGCTTATGTCTCTGTAACATTATGATGACAAACTTTCAAAGTTCGATTAAATTATTCAGTAATAATTCACATACTATAAACCTATTTTAATGTAAACTTTTTAAAAGAGAACAACCCTACTGTGAGTTATGAGGGCAACTTAAGTCGTAAGTGCTTCCAATACATTACGTGATATCGAACGAGAATTGTTCTCGCACTAAATTACGATCGTTGTAAACATTTATCCAGAGTTAAATAGCCTCTAATAAAAAGTTTCATTGTTGAATATGGTTTTGGTATACCGGTTACTTTTAAAATAATTAAAAGAGTACGTAATATGAAATAAAAAAAAACGTTATTTAGTTCCAATTGGTTTAGTGTTGGGATTTGATACAAAATTTAGCTGAGGAAAACAACACATTAACACTTTTCCTACATTTAGAATAATAGTTTACAAAATAAAACTATATTTACAAAGTGGTTTTTGAGTATTCTAGTTTGGTGGGTGTAGTCCACTTGATCTTTTATTTATAAGTTTGTATACGAATGGTGCACATACCATTTAAGGGTGTTCAATCAAAAATAGTTTTTGAAATTTTTTTGAATAAAAAAGTTCGTTTTTTTTTACAAGTAATAAGTGTGTTGAGGGAATAATAAAAAAAAATATTTTACGTACATATGGCTACCTAAATAAGCTAATTTGGCCTTTCTTAGTTCGTAATTCATTAAAAAACCGTGCAATATATTTTATTCAAATTTTGA
Source organism: Stictocephala bisonia (assembly GCA_035578905.1). Taxonomy (NCBI): domain Eukaryota; kingdom Metazoa; phylum Arthropoda; class Insecta; order Hemiptera; family Membracidae; genus Stictocephala; species Stictocephala bisonia. The sequence goes on from JAQJVL010008621.1 coordinate 5,901, forward strand.
GAACTTAGCGGACAAATGGTACTAACTAACCTAGAGTAGATTAAAACTAATAATAAAAATAATATTTTTAAGTGTACCCAATTATTTGTTTATTTGATAAATGACGTCTGTACAAATTTTGAGTTGTAATTAGTACAATTACCTTTAGCCGAAGAAGTTGATTAATAATACATAAAATCTTTATTGATAAAGTTTATAATAAATTAGGGAGTTATTCCCGGTTGTGCTCCGGATACGCAGCAAAGGTGCCGTTACTCTCCCATGGCAACAGCAAGGGATTCACCTTGCTACTCGTGGCGACAGTGGCGGTGAAACGTTGAACTACACTCCATCCAGCACTGAACTGAGGCGGTCGGACGAACACCATTAAAGAGGAAGCCAACTGTGCAGCGACTGGCGATTGTCATATCCAAAGAGTTTTTTAATCTTTATGTTAAAGGATTTGTTAACAGATTAGCCTTATATAGAGCATCTGTGTATGGGTTTGCGGGAATTCAGGATGGCTACTACATTAGATGTAAAAAAACGTGCATAACAATTGCAGACGATTTCCCACATAAGTCCCTTTACGTCCTTTACAATTAAATTTTAAATTGTTTTTCACTTCTAGGCCACACGTCGATTTACGGAAGTATAGCCGATTGTTTGCAATATAGTTTATTTTAATTTATGACACATTTGTGAATATAATACATGTTTATGGAATCGTCTTTCTTTCAGCTAAGCTAAGTTTATAGTAAGTTTGTTGTTGTTTGCTTGTTAGTTTAATTAATATTTTTGTTACAGTAAGGAATATTTTGTTAGCTCATTTTACAGCGTTTAAATATTTGAACTTTAGAGTTCCGCCTTTAAGTGTTAAGACCTTAGATTGCTCTTTTAACTCCACAGCTTATTAAATAGAAGGGGAGTTGATATTGTCACACAAACAAAGAAGTACACAAATATATACGTAAACAAATCTTAACAATCTACACAATTTAACATAAAACTACGCTAGAATCATAGCAAAAACAATAAACAGAAAGTGTTTATGATCATAAAAATTCTTGCTTGAATTAGATGGAGGTTTTAACGTCCCCAGTTGGCTAATGCATGCTATTGTTATATACATAAAATATGTAATATTGTATAAATGTAAAAATAAAATAATAAAAACAAAGATTTAAAAATAATTAAATCACTTTAATATACAATAACGTTATATTTTTACTTAGCTTTATAAAAATTAATGATTATAGAGAGTCTAGTTTAAAAGTTAAACGAGGTTTCATTTTACTAGGCGTGGTTAGGGCTAAATCCCTAAATACTCTCTAACACTTAAACTGCGGACCAACAGATCAAAGGTAACTCCTAAACCTTAACCAGTGACCGGCTGCTTGAAAATATGATAAATAGTTTTCATAATATTAAGGAACATTTAGAATTATTATGTAATATTATTTTGAATGAAATATAGTATTAATAGAAAATATGTAAACAAAATGTATTCAGTTATAGTATTTTATCATAAATGATACATGGCACCAAATAAAAACCAACATTTGAGTGTTCAGTAGTGTCCCCAATATCAGAGCTGGGTAATGATGCAGAGGCCAATGTAAATGTTTGTGGCTGGTAGGTTTGATGTATTACTCTCTGGGGAAAGGACGTCACACAGAACATATTACTGTACCTCAGTGGCAACTCGGAATAGCTTTGATCCCTACAGTATCGGACCCATTCTGTTTATAGTGACGTGGTGTTTACATAATAGATTTACTGCTATTTTTACTGATGTAACTTCCACCTTTACATAGTTAAATTGTGGAAATTGTGTGGAAAAATTAGTACGCAACCAATATATTGATTATATTATTGGAGGTTTTTAGTTTAGTTTAATTTATCATTATTAGTTGGTAAAATTCATCTAGTTCAACAATCCTAGAATGTCAATTATAATATAGAGATGAGTAGAGTAACTTACATCAATAGTTTCGCTAATGATGTTCAAATTGCATTTCCGGAAGATTTTTTAATATATATTGCACAAGAATAACATATACTTTCATTCTTCTATTAAAAATAGTTAATGGAATCATAAAGATTTGACTAACCAGTGAACGAATAAGAAGCAACCATAACAGAGATATTTTTTAACTGGGTATATAAGTTAGAGCTAAAAAGCCCCATCAAATCTAACGTGACACGACTCCTCCATTAAAATTGGGATGATCCTGGAATCCACTTTGAGTGGACATGCTCTTAAGTCAACTTGAATGCCTCCAGGATCTTTGTATCCTCTAGGTTTAGAACAGTATCTTATCTCTGACGATTCTTGGATATTGGTCCTTTCCATATTCAACCACAGAGGCAACATCTGGCATAATATGTCCAGAAGTTGTACTTACTTCGTAATTCTCAAATCTCTATTATGCAAATCCCAGTTATTTTGTCTTCCTAATTTCAATTTGAACATCCCCTTACTTTAGCCTCCTCTACTTGTGCTCCCTCTTCTCTTCTTCATTTTTAAACTCTCTATCTCTAAATCCTTTTCATAATTATAATCCTTTAACCTACTACTTTGCTGTCCCTGGCCTTTTCACTAAATTTTTTGATAATGCTGGTTGAACTAAACTTGGGCTGTCACCATTAGAGTATATTGACTTCCTGATAACCTTATAAGTTTACAATTATATTATTTCATCTATAACAGATCCTGTCTACCTTTACTGTGTTTTCTCGACTAAGTTCATCATGTCACAGAATATAACAGGATGAACTGTTCATTTTTCGAGATATATTACAAGAAAATATAACTGCTACATTAATAGCTGATAACAATGATATTTTAAATTTTCAGTTGTGTTAAAATAAATACAGACTAAATTAAAATAAGTTTTAAGACAAGGAATTTGAGTGAAAGTTTGACATTATTTGTTTGTGTACATATTTTCTAACTTAATAACACAAACGATAATTCAACACACTGTTCTATACTATTATGGAAGGTACAAGCGATTTGTTAAATAAGAAGTAGGCTTTTTGTATACTACACTCGAAACTATAATGCACTGTCAATAAAATAAACAAATTTAGAAAATAAATCTCAATACTCCTGACGAATAGTAGAATTAGGTGTATGCACCTATAATTTGTTTATTTCTCATCATTACTACTGGTAAAACTTAAACCCTAGATACCTCAGGATGGGAACTATATAATTATCCTCTTAAGTAGAGAAATAAAATATCTCATCAACATCCCCATACTTGTATGGGTGATTGGATCAATAGTACTTTACGAGTATGGATGGGGTACTCACCTCCGTACGTTCATGGTGGGAGAGAATCAGAATTTTACGCCTATGGGAAAGTACATGTGTAATTACCACCGCACGTGTCTACGCTAAATATAAAAACTTAATGGGAGGATGAATAGTAAGACAACCACCCACCTATACACGTATGGTGGTATTGCAATTCTCGAGGATTGGTTTCGGCCCAGGTGCGCATGTTTTGATTGTTGAAAGATCGAAACAAATGAAAATGGGCTTCATGGTTTAGGAAAATGAATGCCAGAAAGTGGTTTACCCAGTGTATGGAGAATGGAGGACGTCAGCTATCCAAATTGATTTCCAAAATTATTTTAAACAAAACTTCAGACATATGCCTACAATATAAAAAGTAAATACATATATTTTAATTCATACATCGGGTTTTATTTAGTATTTCAAAAAAGGAAGGTAGCTGCCACAAGCTGTATAACATATTTTTATTAGTTAAATATTACTTAACAGCATTTGTGTGCATAATATCATAAATGCATCAAGGACATAGGGAAATTAACCATACAATTACAATGCAAGCATTACAAATGTGAATAATGTAAAATTGTCTATAGTATAGCGTCCAGGGGGTAGTGAAATATCTATGGCCAATAATTGTGGTTGGAAGGCTTTGAGTATAGTCACGTAGGTATTAATAACTTCATGAGCAGCTATTTACCTACACTGGAAATTACGATCTTAGTTTTGAAAAATTGTATTTTGCTATAAAAATCAGGTTACCAAAATAGTTGTTGCTATATATGTTTGATGAAATGTTCAATAGTTCGTTAATGTTATTTTTAAGTAATAAAATTATACATTGTATTTAAAAACGTTTTATTAATACTTAATTAATGAAATATAATACACTTAATTTAAACTGTAACTCAGAAATCTTACATACCTATTTAATAACATGTAAATTTACAAAAAAATAAAAGTTATGTATTTTAAAGAAAATAAAATATATTTTCTATAGAATTTTAAAACTGAGTTCATGCAGTCAATTTGATGTACATTCCTAAGTTTTTAGTTTTCTAAGCTCTCATCGTTAATATGTACTATATTAATCATAACCTATTAATTTAAAATCAGCTTAGTCCTGAAAAGGGCCTTTTTTATTTTGTGTGGTATCTGCTATAGCTAGAAGATCACAAAATCGTGACGGTCCAGCTACCAGGTTTCTTGCTCGTTTAGGACTACCTTGCTCGTTTAGGGGACAAATAGGTTTAACGATCTGCTAACAACATCCCCCCCCCTAAGTCTAGAACATTTAAATATGTGGACAATATTGCTTTAGCGTATTAACACAAGGACTTCACTGCTATTGAAGAAACACTCACAAGTGATCTGGCAACCATCGAAGAATATTTTAGAACCTAGAAGCTAGATCCCAACCCATCAAAAACCAAAGTGGCCTGCTTCAACCTAAGAAACCTACTAGCTAATCGAAAATTTAACATTTTTCTAAATGGTGTAAAACTCCACCACAATGATCATCCACAGTACATGGGAGCAATGTTAGATCTATTGCTCACGTTTAAAAGCCATCTTAAAAATATTAGAATCAGGAAAAATATACTACACGATATTGTTGGAAAAACTTGGGGAGCCAACGTACACTTCCTCCGTACAAATGCTTTGTCACTGGTTTATTCAGCTGCTGAATTCAGTGTTTCTGTATGGTTAAATATCACACATTCTAAAATGATCAATATCCAACATTATAGAACCATGAGAGCTATTAGTGGCACTCTCATGGCAACTTCATTACCATGCTTCCAGGTACTGTGAAATACTATGACTCCTCCAAATAAACTGCACTATTCTATGGAAAAATACATGATATTAAATAAATTATCGAGTTAATGGGTCACCTCCCCTACATAGGAGCTAGAAAATAACGCAGAAGCTGATATAAATGTTTATCGCTGGTAGGTTTGATGTATTACTCTCTGGGAAATAGATGACACGCAGTACTTATTACTGTACCTCATTTGCAAATTAAATTGTTGTGTTTGGTAGGTTATTTTTATTACTCTCTGAGGAATGGATGGAACACAGAACATAAAACTATATCTCAGTGGACAATTTAAGCACTTCGTACTTCACTGTCCTACTGTTTATGTGAAGAGTATAGCCTATGTATTGAGAGTATACAAGAGTACAAGAGTATAACCCACCCACCCATACATGTGCAATGGTATTGACCCACCCGCACACCCGTACATGTAAAATGGTATTGACCCACCCGCACACCCATACATGTACAATGGTAATGACCCACCCGCACACCCATACATGTACAATGGTATTGACCCACCCACACACCCATACATGTACAATGGTATTGACCCACCCACACACCCATACATGTACAATGGTATTGACCCACCCGCACACCATACATGTACAATGGTATTGACCGACCCGCCCACCCATACATGTACAATGGTATTGACCCACCCGCCCACCCATACATGTACAATGGTATTGACCCACCCGCACACCCATACATGTACAATGGTATTGACCCACCCGCACACCTATACATTTACAATGGTATTGACCCACCCACCCACCCATACATGTACAATGGTAATGACCCACCCGCACACCCATACATGTACAATGGTATTGACCCACCCGCACACCCATACATGTACAATGGTATTGACCCACACGCACACCATAGACTAAATGTATAATGGTATTGACCCACCCGCACACCCATACATGTACAATGGTATTGACCCACCCGCATACCCATACATGTACAATGGTATTGACCCACCCACCCACCTATACACGTACGGTGGTATTGATCCAATTGTCCACCCATTCATGTACAATAGTATTGACCTACCTGCCCACCCATACATGTACAATGATATTTATTTATTTATTCATAAGACGCCGATCGTCAAGATATGGGCGAATATGGATTTCGAATGAGTGTACTGAGTGTAGATGAGCGATTGTAGTCATTGTTTCAAACTAAGGCCGACTATTCCTTAGAAAGTGTCATTAATTAATAGTCCAATGACAAATGAACAGCTGGTGATTATCAGCTGATCCTTCTCAAAATGTATTGACTCTGATTGGGATCGAACTGACAACATTTAGCACATAAAGCTGGAATTGAACCAACTATATTGACCCACCCACCTACCCACCCATACATGTACAATGGTATTGACCCACCCGCCCACCCATACATGTACAATGGTATTGACCCACCCGCTCACCCATACACGTACGGTGGTATTGAGTATACTGTGGTATTGGGTACATGTACCAAGATGTATACTCTTGAGAGTACCTATAAGTCTATGTATTGAATTATACTCTGGCTGTAATGAAAGACAGACGGCGGACTGGTGAAAGAACCTGGGGGATGGGGGCACAAATCACAATATGAAACCTATTTGTTGCTAGACCTAGCAAGTGCTATGCGTAGCAGTTGCTTCAGTTTTTCCGGAAAATTCTTTAACTAGGCTAGATGTTTATACCTATATTTAGCATTTCTTTGTTCACTCCGTTTTGAGCATTAACTAGGTTTAAGGGTTAGGTCCTAACCACTAGAGGCTAGGTTTTATTTTAGTAATTTAATTATAAACATTGATGAAATGTTTAATTTAAAGAATAAATTTAACAATTGTAATGTAAGAGTGAAATGAATTATTTGGTTGGAACGAAAGCAACTAAAACAGTAATAAATGTGGAAATTTTTCTGTAACATCTGTGGCAAATGATGTTATATGAAAAGAAAATATTTGCGGACGGAAGGTTTTGATACATGAATCTCATGTAACAGTAATGTATTGATCAACTTTGTTGACCTCTATAATTATATGTCAGGATACAATGTTATATTTGTCAAACTCGTTACACATGTTATTTATAGTAAATTATCAGTGAACAAATTTTTTATGATACTAACAAGTATTTATAGACCACTGAAACAATTAAAAATGCTTATAGAGTTTGTCAATAAAGGTTTTCCTTTAATAAATGTACTTAATTTTTGAAGTTATACAATCTTACTATCAAATCATAATAGTAATATTAGTAGACTCTAATAATAGTAATATTAGTGGAAAATTCTCGTAAATATATTACTAATTAAGAGGGCTCTAACCCCCGCGCTGAGAAGCGTAAAAACTGCTTTGCGTGGTCCAAGATACTGCCCTTATTTACTGTCGTAAAATTATAAATGAAACATCTATTTAAAGATAGAGAAATTTTTGACTCAAATCGCTTTTTAGAATTTTCGAATTTTCCTTCATTTCGATTTTATAGGTTATTGAAGTTAACCAATATTCAAACTAGTGCCAAAATAAAACTAGAGCTGTTATCGAAATTTTAAAAGGCGATTTTAGTCAGAAATGTATCTGGTTTCAATTTAGTTTTGGTTTCAGATCGATATCTTTAAAGCTGTAGCCGCAATGTAGGACCGCGCAAATGCCTGCATGGTAATTTATTGCCAAAAAAATGCGGTGATTCGTGAGATCCAAGTGGCGAAACCTTGAACTTCTTAGTCGCGGATGGATTTTACTACTTCATTAATAAAAACCTTTCTTCATTTAATTTAACATCGATGGATGCAATGCAGGCCTACGACGACTGATATCAGTATTATTTTACAGACTGATTACTTAGAGTTAGTCTAATTACTTTTGAATGGCTTATTTCGTTTAAATTAAAATGTGCGTTCCCATGTGGTTCCTGATATAATCTAACCACAAAGTAAAGCATAACATTTTTATTCGTAATGACAGTGCACAATATTTATTATGTCATGAACAATATTGTAATAATCATCTATATACAACATTTTTATGAAATAAATCATATAAACTACATTAACGAATGCATACAGTAAAAATATTAATTCAATAATTCCGGCTTGACCAAAGCAATAAGTAATTCTATAATAAGTCACTGTCACTATTGGCCATTGCTTTATTTTTAAAATTTAAATACAGTAATGTTAAGTCCTAACTAATAATTTATTATAGTTCATTAATGTTGTGGTAGAAAAAATGCTAGGTAATTTATTTGTAATTTTATAAGAAGGTAACTTTGAAGCAAATATTTTACCTAAACGGTAACAAGGACAGAAAAATATGCCTGCGGGGGGACGGGGCGGGGTGGAGCGGCAATCCTTTTGTGAACTTGAAGTCATGGGGCGAGGTAGTGTTTGGGAACCTCGTACAGTGGTACAGTATTCCGTTGAACAGCCAATGAGAAGACTTAGAACGGTAAAACTTGACATAAGTAATATTTAAACATTGTGCAATGCGAAGAGAATTAATAAAATACTAATTTAAAAAAGTTTTCTTAGTTACCATAGTATGTGTTGGTAGATGAATTTAATACAATATTAATTGTATAAACTGAACAAATATAACGGTGATCGATTAATAAGGTAAGATTAAGTTTACCGAAATCGATCACCATAACATTCGTAGCCTACATATTGCACTTATTTTTTATCAATACAGTATAAGTGTATGAAATTTGCATTTTTGTACGTTACTTGTGTATTGAAGTAAAATTGTTCAACTATTATTATATTGCTCAAATAAGATGTTCTGATCAGTTTGTTTTGTATTAATTTAATGCATGTTCAGTTACTTGAGTATCCACTGACCTAATCTGGGAGCTCGTGATCAACTTGTGGCAGCCACACTGATCAACTTGGGTAGTCATCGTAATGGACTTGGCTAGCACTCGTGATCAAATAGATATAAATTGTTCCAAAAATGATATTAAGAGCACTGGTAGTTTACATAAAAATCCTTCTGATTTTACTAACTTGTCTTCCAAAACATTTCCTAAGATAAAAAAATACGTATTTTTATTGCAGTTAAATATTCAGTCCATAAGAAGTTCATTCAATGAACTTGAAGTTCTTCTTAATGATTTTCCTGCCCAAATAGTTTCGCTTAACGAACATTGGCTTATGCATGATGAATTGAGGTTTTATATTCCAAAAGGATACAAATTAGGCTCAGCCTTTTGTCGAAGTAAGGGCTATGGAGGGTCTTTAATACTGATTAGAGAAGACATTTGTTATGAACCGCTCAATGTAGAAAGCCATGCAATCGAGTCTATTTTAGAGGTTTGCGCAGTCAGACTCCTTTCCTCCAAGGTAGTTATCATTTCAACATATTGTGCAGAATCATATAACATACATTCTGTTAATGCTCTAGAAACATTGCTGTGCTCACTTGTAAGTAATAATGATAAATTCTTTGTCCTTGGTGATTTTAACATAAATATTAAAAAGGATAAACCTATTGTACATACACTTATTAATATGCTAAAGTCCTATGATGCTTATTGTTTATTTTCTCAGAATACCAGGGGGAAATCTTGTATAGATAATGTTATAACTAATTATAGCTCAGCAGTTCTTAATAAAGATGTTGTAAAAACTTGTATAGCTGACCATGATGTGCTATGGGTAAGAACGGATAGCTAAAAACTAAACATCTTAGAAAAAAATAAAAACTTGACGATAATTATTGTGCTTTTAGAAAGCTTAGTATTAATAATTTGTATGACTTTCGATGTAGGATCTTAACAGAAAATTGGGATGATATTTACAGTAATAAATTGAGTGTAGATGAAATGTGTACACAATTTGTAAACAAAGTTATATTACACTACAATCAAACATGTCCCATTAGATCTAAATCAAGATCCTGCAATTGGACCAAGAAAAATAAATCTATTAAGTGGTTTACACCTCAGCTTGCTCAGTTGAAAGAATGGGTCACAATTCTTAGAGATAGAGCATCTTTGGGTTCTGAGCATAGATTGTTGTTAACACGAGCAAGAAGTTTATATAGAAAGGAGATAAAATCAGCTAAGAGACTTCACAATGACCACTTTATACAAAACTCAAGCAACAAATGTAAAGCTGCGTGGCATGTAATAAAAAATGAAACGGGGGCCTTTAATTCGAAAAATAGTAATTTACCTAACATATCTCCTGATGAATTTAATGATTTTTTCCTCAATTGTGCTATGACAACAGCGTATAATAGTCAATTAAGTGCTCAACAGCTACTTTTGTCTTCTGTTACTATTTCTGTAGATAAAACTCTTACTCTAACACCAGTAAAACAACATGATCTAATAAACATTGTAAATAGTTTTAGTAATTCAAAAAGTGAAGACTATCTTGGCATGTCAAATTTTGTTCTTAAGAGTATAGTTTATGAAATCACTTCCCCTTTGACACACATAGTAAATGCCATTATAAAGTCAGGTATTTTCCCTAAGATCCTTAAAGTGTCTAAAACTGTTCCTCTTTACAAGAAAAATGATAGAAGTGACCCATCAAGCTATAGGCCGATTGCATTGGTTCCGGTATTCGGTAAAGTTGTTGAGGCAGTAATTAAAAATCAAACATTTAAATACTTTATTGAGAATAATTTTTTTAGCCCATTCCAGTTCGGATTCATCCCTGGGAGGTCAACTGTGAGGGCTGTGGAATCACTAGTTGATGATATTTTGTTGGCCTTTGAGGGTAAGAAGGTAGTATGTTCCGCATTAATAGACCTAAGCAAAGCCTTTGACAGCATTCCCCATAGCATTATCATCCAGAAATTGGAATTTTATGGTGTAAAAAATACTGTCCTTAAAGTTTTCGAATCTTATTTGAAAGGCAGACAACAAATGGTGGTTGTTGGTAGTAGAAAGTCAGGTCTCAAGAGTGTTACATTGGGTGTCCCTCAGGGGTTAATTTTGGGACCACTTTTGTTCTTGATTGCTATTAATGACTTACCATCTTATATGTCAAAAAATACAATGTTATATGCAGACGACACGACCTTTTATGAAATCGATCGTGATATACAAATTGCCCACAACAGACTCAGTGAGATGATATTAAGATCAAACTTATGGTTTGAGTCAAATAATTTAAGTGTTAATTATTAACTTATACAAACTGGTATTGACCCACCCGCCCTCCCATACACATAGCCTACTATGATATTGATTCACCCACCCTCCCATAAACGTACTGTGGTATTGACCCACCCGCCCACCCCTACCGTACGGTGGTATTGACCCACCCACACACACCTACACGTACTGTGGTATTGAGTATTAACAATACTCAATATTGTTGGGCGGGTACAAGACTGAAAAAATAGTATTTAGTCTTAAACAAATCCCTTTTCAAAATAAACCAGTTAGGCTTTTGGGGCTTTTCTTAGACAGCAAGTTATCTTGGGATGCACAAATAAAAAATATTATCTCTAAATTGTCAAGGGTGCTATTTCTTTTACGTAAGTTGAAACAATGTGTGAGTCACGATATGCTAATTACAGCTTATTATGCGTTTTTTTCAACCTCATCTCCTGTACGGTATTAGACTGTGGGGAAATAGTTCCGGAGCAGCTAAAGTTTTTATTTGCCAAAAAAAGCTCTGAGAATTATGATGGGGTTAAGAAGCACAGACAGTTGTGTTATTGTATTTAAGAAACTGAAAATTATGACATTGCCTAGTTTATACATTTACTGTAACATTCTCCATGTTAAGGATAATTTTAATAGTTATTGAAATAGATTGACTGTTCATGAGCATGCAACAAGAAATCAGTCTAACTTAGACCTACCCTCCTTTAGATTGTCCAAGTCAATAGAAAGTCATATTTATATGCAACTTAAACTTTTTAATAAGCTTCCTCACTCTGCTTCATACATGGCATTAAATAAATTTAAATCCATAATCAAAGATTGGCTTTGTGGAATGGCTTTCTATAGGGTAAATGATTTCTTGGAGGATGATCTTGCTGATTTGGTGTTTGATTGCAGTGTTTAAATTTCCACTACCGATTTAGGGATAAGAATCAAATGTCCAATTGTATTCCTTTTAATATGACTCTTGTACGACTTTCTTGTAAAACCTATTTTTAATTTTTTTTTATTAGTATTACGTTTTAACTTCCTAAGTGTACACTGTTATGACATTTTTTCACTGTATTGTTCATTTTGTAATTCTGACGATGGCTATTGTAATATTTACTATTATTTAATGTCAAATAAATATCTTGAATCTTGAATCAACATGGCTAAAACTTATGGTCAGCTAGGGTAGTACCCGGAATCAACTTGGGCAGCCTCCGTAATGGGCTTGGCTAGCACTCGTGATCAACATGGCTAACACTAATGATCAACTCGTAAAGTACTCGTAATAAACTTGGCCATCCACCGTCATAGACTTGGCTAGCACTCGTGGCTAGTCAATAATGAGTGGCTAGTAAAGTAGACCACAGGTGCTAACCAACGTAATCACTGGTGATTACACAAGTTCAGTTCACCAATGGTGCTACTCAAAGTAATCATGGGTGGATACCTAAATTGACCGTGTTCTACCTAAGATTAGAGGTCCTACCTACTAAGTTGACCACAGACTCTACTCAAGGTAATCACAGGTGGCTTCTCAAGTTGACCATGGGTCCTACGCAAAGTAATCACAGGTACTATCCGAGTTGACCATGGGTGCTACCCAAAATAATCACACTTTAATCTTGTAGCACTGGTGCTACTCAAAGTAATGGATGATAATACCCAAGTTGACTACAGATACTACCCAAGTTAATTAGGCGTGGCTACTCATATTAATTACGGTTTCTCCCCTAGTGGTTACTCCAGTTGACAACTAGTGCTAGCCAATGTAATAAGGGGTCCTACCCAAGGTAATCAGGCACCAAGCAAGTTCACCATCGTAATTATGGGTGGCTACCCAAATTGACCGCATGTTTTACCTAAAATAATTATAGGTCCTACCTAAGTTGACCACAGGCTCTACTCAAGGTAATCATGAGTGGCTTCCCAAGTCA
>JAQJVL010008622.1:0-19063 GCA_035578905.1 Stictocephala bisonia
ATATAATAAATAAACAAATTAAACATAGCTTTAAATTTATCCATAACAAATCACAAATTGTAACTCTTAGCTTTGGTTAAGTCAAAATACATATGATATTTACAATACTTTACAACTAAAATCATAATATAAAACAATACAACATATAAATATAATATAATAATGATAAGAAGGAAGACGCAGGACACTGGGGCCTTTAATACATATGTAACATATTAAGGTTTATTTTCAAGAATCATTTTATTTATTTATTTATTTATTACATGCTACATAACAGCTCATGCCAATTACAATGCAGCATTACAATATAAATCAAGTTACAGCATGCTACTCAATAAATCTTAACGATGAACAACAACAGCAGTGAAATGTATATAAAGTCCATTTTCAATGAGATCAGATCAGATTTGGCTTATAGGTTATTTAAAAAGCAACAAACACATGCAAAAATAGTTAACATATAGAACACATAATTTTTATATATCATCTAAATAAATTACTATTCTAAATAAATTACTCAAACCATAATTGCTAAGCCAGGTTTGTAAATCACAATACATATATATATATATATATATATATATATATATTTAAAATCTGCAGATGTGACATACATAGTTCATAAAGAAGGTAAGTTAGTCAACTGTCCACATCAACAAGCAGTATTTTTTTAAAGCTTTTCAATGTATTATGAAAAATATCTACGTTCGATGAGTAAATATTGTACGTTCTTAACATGGTGTTAATCGGTGAGTAATACCCGAGGTTTGTGTTGGCAAAATGAGGGCTGAACAAGAGGCAGCTACGAGAGTTACGTCGGGGCACTGCAAAATTAATCTCTGATAACAGTTGTGGGTTATCAATAACCCCGTTAACCAATTTATGCAGGTACAACAAGTTTTGTATTTTTCGCCTTTTAGTGAGACTTGGTAACTCAAAAAGGTTTAACAATTCTGAATAGGATATTACGTAATTGTAATTACCAAACTCTTTATAATATAGAAAACGTAAAAACTTCCTCTGTATACTTTCAATTGTATCTATAAGATACACAAAATGCGGAGACCAAACTACTGCGCCATATTCAAGCTTGGATCTTACTAGTGAATAATAAAGCATTTTGAGCGATTTGGTGTTTCTTAAAAAATTACCCGACCTGCGTATGAGCCCCAGTAGCCCAAATGCTGATTTGCACACTGCTAATACATGCTCAGAAAAAGTCAATTTAGTATCAAATAAAATTCCAAGATCTTTAAAAACTGATGTCTTCTGTAACACTATACCATTCATCGTATAATCATATAAGATCGTGTTCTCCTCCGATTTGCGCGTATATGACATAACGGCACATTTATTTATATTGAATTTAAGATTAATTTCGCTCCACGCCACAAGTGCATCAAGGTCTTCTTGCAATCTCAAGCAATCTTCAATACAGGTAATGCGTTTGAAAAGTTTTATGTCATCTGCATATAACAGTATATAACAATATTTTATACATTGTATAATTTTATTAATGAATAGTGTGAATAACAAGGGCCCCAGGTTTGAGCCTTGAGGGACGCCCGAATAAGCAAAATACTCGGTAGAGGAGAAACCCTCGTAGCTGACAAATTGTTTTCTTTGAAATAAATATGAACAAAACAACTTTACGTATTCATCCGACAATCCAAAATAATGTAATATTTTTAACAATGCTATAATTTTTGTCTTGTCAAATGCCTTGGCAAAGTCCGTGTAAACAACGTCCACTTGTACATTGCTATCAAGAGCCGCAGAGCAATATTGCAAAAAATTTAATAAGTTTGAATTAATTGACCGACCAGGAAAAAACCCATGCTGTTGTGGACTGATATATGGTTTTACATGAGAAAACAATCTTTTATGTAAAATAGTTTCAAACACCTTCGCAGGTGGCGATAGAAGTGCAATAGGTCTATAGTTTTTTATATCTTGCTTATCACCTTTTTTTGGAATAGGAATAACTTTGGCAAGTTTCCATTGTTCTGGAAAACAACAGATTTTTATTGACATGTTAAATAAATAATGTAAAGGTGTAATAAATAACTCGGAGCATGCCTTAAATATATATGGTGGAATTCCGTCAGGACCCAGCGAACGTTTGGGTCGTAATTTTTGAAATGCATTTATTATTTCAGTTACGGTAATATCATGCAAACTTAAAGTTGTAACATTGTCCATGACGGGAGACCGGACGGCCTCCTGGCACAGCTGGTCGTGATTAAGATTGTTATCGCGATCGTAAACAGAACCAAAATACTCAGCCATAGCCTCTGCTATCTCAGCGCCCCCTTCCACTTCCTTATCATCAAGGTGCATTGTTGCTGGTATCTTATCAGTACCTCTTAACTTTTTAATAGCGCCCCAGAATATTTTTGGATTGTTGCGAATACTAATTTCTACACCCTGAACGTAAGCATCAAAATCAACTTTTATTTTACGTTTTACCTCAGCTCTTACTTCTTTATATCTGGTTAACACACAAGGCATTTGACATTTCTTAATACGTCGCCTAATTTTTTCCTTATATTTAATCATTTTTCGCAATTCCAAAGTAAACCAGGGAGGATATTTACACTTAAATGCTTGTTTGTGTGGAACATGACAATTCATAGCATTGTATAATTTATCATAAAAAAATTCTATAGCCTTATTCAGATCATCTATTAAAAATAAATTACTCCAATCTATATTCTTGAATTCATTATAAAGAGCGTAAAAATCAGCCTTTACAAAATTATAAATAATCTCATTACTGTTCTTAATCAAGCTAATATTTTCTTTAAAACGAACACCAAAATTTTTTATAACTAAGGCAGGATGATGACTATCCTCTTGAACAACAGGTTCATTCTCCTTGAC
Organism: Stictocephala bisonia; assembly: GCA_035578905.1. Taxonomy (NCBI): domain Eukaryota; kingdom Metazoa; phylum Arthropoda; class Insecta; order Hemiptera; family Membracidae; genus Stictocephala; species Stictocephala bisonia. Next base: position 2,884 of record JAQJVL010008622.1, read on the forward strand.
AACACACAAATCGTCTATATCAGATAGTACTAAATCTAATGTCCTTCCCATCTCATTTAAAACATTGTTTTTTAGTGTCAAACCATATAATCTGTTAAAAAACATAAGTTGCTTACATATTTCATTTCCTTTAGAGAGGTCATGTTCAATGCCATTAACATGCAGATTGAAATCACCCACTATTATTAGGTGCTCTTTTTTAAATTGAAACAAATCTAATTTTTCAAAATACTGTTTGTATAAATTTAATTGAGAATTTGGCGCAAAATAAGCTACTGACAAGACAATAGTATTGTTATTGGACAAATGAATTCTTAACCAAATATATTTTGTAGAGTTTTAAAATTGTTGGTTCGTAGGAAATGTTATGATCGGCAAGCCACTTAGTCATTTCTTCCTTTCTACTATTGAAGGTTGGAGCTTTATCGATTTGCTTGTTGTGGTATTTTGCATTATCAGTAACCTGTATTAGGCTGTAGATTAAGTAACAACTGATTAGTGACCCATAAAATATAGTTTGTATTGTTCATATTGTCATAATAGTTTCCCGGTTTTTGTCCTAGCCTTCCACATAGCCAAAGCGTTCGGGACTAACTCTTGTTCCCCTCCAGCATAGACTATAATCAATCTCTCACCTTTAGATAATGGTGTATGCAAAATATTAGAGAATCCATCCGACCACATTTTTCCTGATACATGATCCGAACATACATAACTCTCGTCCATGTACACTATAGGTCTACCCTCTGACCTGAATTTCTTTATTGATTGAAGGTAGATGATTCTCTTTTCCCTTATCTCTGTATTTTCAATGAGGATCTTCTGGTTATTTTCTGTCCTTTTCCAGGCAAACCCTAATTTAAAAAAAATCCTACGGACACTTGAAACACTTCCTTCAAAATTTAGTTTTTCTCTTAGAGAATTTTGTAACAGTTTTGCTGTTGGCAGCCTTCTTTCTTTTATATAAAAATCGTAAATGACTCTACGAACAACACATTCATCAAAATTGTCTAACCCAGTAACCGGCTTCTGTCTCTTACTCGTTGTTTTATGTTTTTAAAAAGATTTGTTGTCATCTTCACTTACTTTTATGGCGTAAACATTAGATACTATCTCTCTACTTTGACTATTTAAAACTTTACCTCATATCCCTACCTTGCATTTAAATTCTGCCATTTTCAAAACCTTGAAAGAGTCACACTTAAAAACACTTTAGAAAACAACTCACTGCAACACTCCACTTGCAAAGCGACTGACTGTGTGTTTAGGAATGTCCCAGGTTAGTAGTAACAGCACAATCTCCTGTTAGTCATCGTCCTTCAACCCCGTGAGTCATCGGAAATGTCTGCAGAACGGTCAGTTGTGTACAGTAGTCAGTGCAGTGTGGAAGTGGTTATCGACTGATTAACAAGATGGATAAACGGAAAAGAGTAGTGTTACCTATTGAAAAGAAGTTAGAGATTATGTCAAAGTTTCAAAAAGGCTATATGGTTAAATCAATTACTATTGAATTTAATGTTCACGAAGCGACAGTGCGCGGTATTATAAAGCAAAAGGAAGCTTTTTTTCAAGTTTGCGTGTTCGTCAGACTCATCATCTGAAAAAAAACAGTGAAAAAAATCAACTTATGACAACCTAGATAAGGCGTTATGGTTCAACAACCAGCGAGCAATAGGGAATCCTTTAAATGGCCCCATTTGTGCCGCAAAAGCAAAGGATTTTTTTCCTGGGAAAAAATAAAATCATCCACGCTAACCAAGTCTTGGAGTAAAATTCTTCCAGATATCGAACAAGAAGAGGACTTTATTGGGTTTGAGGCAGACAACCAAGCTGACTTAGCTGCATTAGCTAAGATTGTAACAACTGGAGAAAATTTTGATGTTGATAATATTAATGATTGGATGAATGTTGATAAATAAAATCAAAACCACTGTACGTGTATGGTCAGGCGGGTGGGTCAACACCACTGTATGTGTATGGGCAGGCGGGTATGTCAACACCACTGTACATGTATGGTCGGGCGGGTGGGTCAACACCACTGTACATGTATGGGTGGGCGGGTGAGTCAACACCACTGTATGTGTAAGGGTGGGTGGGTGGGTCAATACCACTGTACGTGTATAGGTGGACAGGTGGGATAATGCCATTGTACATGTATGGGCGGGCGGGTTGGTCAATACCACTGTTCGTGTATGGGCGGGTTGGTTGGTCAATACCACTGTACGTGAATGGGCGGGCGGGTCAGTCAATACCACTGTACGTGAATGGGTGGGCAGGTGGGTCTATACCACTGTACGTGTGTGGGCGGGCGTACGGGTCAATGCCATTGTACGTGTATGGGGACGGGGTTACCGTTTGGATCTATATTCATATTCAGGTACCAAAAGAGTGGTTTTAAACAACATTTTCTTTTGTTAACTTTTCAAGCAAGATGAGATTTCTACCCGCACCCTCATCTGGTATTGTTAGTATACACAAGTAAGAAGTTAGTATACATATCTTCTTCAAACTCGAAATTCAGAATGTATTTATTTATATTTTTCGAATGTTCAGTCATTGCCGGCATTCGAGGTAGTTAGTGACGAGGAAATATTGAGGCGTGCGCAAGGAATCGATAGTGAGAGCGAAAGTGAAGAGGAAGAAAAACGACTGTCGATCCAAAAATAACCTACGCAACTGCACGATCTTATGTGGGGGGACTACTAGACTTCCTAGAGGGGGAACAAGACACAACAGTGTGTGATATTATGTTGTTATGAAAAATTTGTGCAAGTATTGTAAGAAAAGAGTCTAGCGCTAAAAACAAAAATCTATAAAAGACTTCTTTCCAACCCAACAATAAAAGTGTTTGTTTTACTTTCTTTAAAATGTTGTTATGTGATTCAAGTGATATGTAATTAAATGTTAGTATGTACTGTACTACTGTATTTTAATTGTTTTATTTTTAAACCTAAACTCATAGTAAGGCATAATTTAGGGCTCAGTTTTGTTTCAGAGTTGATTTTAGTCATTGCCAGGCAATTTTAGGCTATTTTTGGATTATCCACGAAGGGTCAGCCACTTATTATCATGGACAATCAGGAGTCTACTGCATCTTTTAATTGTTAAATCATTTTTAAGAAGGTCCAAATGTATGTCACCAATGAAAATACAATATTTATTCAAACTAATGGAGTTATAGTATCGTTCAAGTTCTGTCAAAAATAAGTCAGTGTTACTGTCAAAGGTTTTGTATACGGCTAGTAATTTAAATTGTTTGTCTTGATAAGTAAAGTCTAAAGTTAAGCCGTAAACATCCCCTAATGTCACCTGCATCGTATTTACAGATAGTCGTTTATTCTCACCGCCATTCTGATTACATTGTCTGTCCGTAACAAAACAGTCAAAACTGTCAAAGTCAGTAGTTTCCTCACCCCCTCCGATAAAACTATAATATCTAAATGTTTGATCAACTTGTTGAGATACACTAAAAATTAATCAAAATGTTAGTTAAAACTTCTAATAATAGTATGAAAGACTCTTGAGTTCCATATCCTTCATTATAAATTTTTGAAAGATAGCTAAAACTATCAAGCTTCACACAAGTAACAGAATTGCCTTCACTCTCCTCATTAATTAAGTCGAAAGTATCACAACCCACGCAACAGCCGTCCTGCTCTACCATATATAAGATATTAAACAGTGCTTGATGAATATTTACTAACAAATACAAAGAAGGAATATGCAGAGTAATATGAATACATAATTGAAACAAATTAAGATTGGAGTAAATACACAAAATAAATTAATGTAAAAGTAAGATTATTTTCCAATGATAACAATAATATGATAAAGTTGAACTATGATTTAATTGTGATTATAAATAGAAGTGCATAAATCCCGTATCATAAAAGAGAACAAATTGCATAAAGGCATATCTTGATTGTAATGGTCGGTTATAAGTTATAATGAATTGAAAATGATTAATTTATTATAATGGTCCCCTGAACATAACTAATGAGTTATTTATAAACAAAAATCTAATGTGGTCAATGTGAAATCATTATATTAAGAAACTCTAGGCTAATAAATCAATGAAGAGAAAGAAAAATATATTACACATATCAAGAACTGTTAACAACAAAGTAAGAAAAATAGTTTTGCAAAATAATCATTTTACTAACTTAGTATTGAATTAACAGAAATGTTGTTGATTTTTTTGAATGGCATTGTAATGTATCCTTTTAAAACACACTAAAAATAAAATTCATGTGTAATATTTAACCATCATTTTTGTAATACATAAGGACTCAAAATTGTAATGTAAAAAATAGTTATGCAGTAATAAAATTATTTTGAATTAGCAATGAGTTAAAAGAAAGAATTCAGTGAATGTGTAATTTAAATAATAACATCATCAATTTCCTAAAAATTGCTAAATAATTAGAGTTTAAGAGTTAAGGTAGCTAAAAACACAGTGTTTAGAATTTACATAAAATAAAAAGTATTTTATTTCAATAAAAAAGAAAAAATTGTTTTATATGTGGAAAAAAATTATGTGGTGTATTATTAAGAATAAGTTTTGAATAAAGAACAATGAAAGGTTCTATAAATTATGGATAAAAATCATAATGTAGCCTACCTATACATTATTTAAATTGGTCGAGGTCCATAAGGTCCAGCACTCAGGTGGTGACGTTCTCAGGCTTTATTAGAACTTTGCCGCTTGAAAACCTGGCGTAGTAGATCTTCGCCCTCATCAGCCTGCATGCCCGACCCAGCAGCTCTTTGTTATGGCAAGCGAGGTGCACATTCAGGTAGACGTTATTAGGTGGCAGCGATGCTGCAATCTGTGGAATGTACCTTTGTTGTGCCTCGCAGCTTGTAGCCATGCTTCCCTCAACGTACGGGACGCAAACTGAACAATTAGAGGGGCGTTAGCATGTCTCCTAGAGTACTGGCGAAGCCTATGAGCGGTAGATATATCGTCACGCTTGTATGGAATGTTGATTGCCTTCACTATCATCTCAAGTATCAAGAATACGTTTTCATTGCTGGTAGGAGGTAGGCCGACAATCTCCAAATTTGCGCTCCAAGAGTGCTACTGTGTCATTTACTCGCTGCAGCAGCGCTCTAGCCCCATCCGACAACTTCTCAATGCCAAGCTCCAGCGTGTCACACTTGATCCCCAATTTTACCTTAGTTTCTTCAATAGAAGTAATTTTGGTCTCTAACTTGTTAAACTGTTTAGATAGGGAACGTACTGAAGTATTTACCTCTTCAATTATCTTAATGTTGATCGATAATATGTCCTATTTCATTGACGCAGGTGCGTTCAGAATGGAGCAGAATCTTCAGCACTAGTTCTCGTGTCGTCATTGCTATTAACGGACGCACTGTCTTCATAGCAACCATCACATTTATAGTTTTTAAGTTTGGTCTTGGTCACGTTTAGCACAGAACTGAGGTGTGTGCACGCTTTGTGAAACACCGCTGGGCACTCGATGCACCTAACAACCAACGACTTGTCACTCGCTAGCTCCACGTTGCATTTATTGCACTTAACTGCCAATGCAAACAAAATATTTTTTTTTTTTTTTAAGCAGTTTGATAAAAAAAACTGCTTGATACACAGTTTACACTCTTATGTTTTTGTAACCAAACATTTTAGAATTAATATTTTTGTATGGTAATACAATGTATTTACATAATATTATATTTTTACAATGGTCATAAATTATAAGAAAAAATTTCTTTTAGCGGTTCAAGTAACCCCTGAAATCGGGGTCACTTGATACCAGCCTATTTGATTGCATGTTATTTCAGTCTCAATTATTATTGGCCTGATTCAAGGGGTGACTTGAAACCAGCTTTTCTTTCTGAATCTTTTCATGTCTTTTACATAATTTTATTATAAGTATTATAACTTGAACTAAAACACAGGTGTTGTCGTAGAAACTGAAAAAATTTTATAAAATAAAATATCAAACAAAAAACAGTGGTACTTACCTTAATACAAACTAGTAGACTTGTATTTTCATAAAAAATCAACCAAATTTTATTATATTATTTTCTTCAGACAATTACTTGAAATACTGTAAATAACTTATGTACGTAAAAACCCTTCATTTGTTCAAGAAGTGAAGCAAACTGTTCAATAAATAAATTAAGTTAAATTTTTCAATTATTTATCTAAAATGTTAACTATATACACTATTTACTCTTATTAGCATAGTTACTCATTGGATTTTTCATTCAGCCTCCATTTATGCACTTCTGGAACACTGAACGTTCCTCGAGAATTTATTGGTATGTCTATTCTATTACAAATAGAAAATAGAACTATGCTGATAATGTCGTCTCAGGAGTCAAAGAATGATTTGTCAATTGTCTAATTTCCAATAGTAATTTATCTTGATGAAAAATATCATATTATTAGTGTAACAATTTTTCTGAAATTTTTTAGGTTTTATTTTTATATTTTTTTAGGTTTTGCTTATATATTTTTTTAGTTTTAATTTTTAATTCTATGAAATAAAGCAGTATGTCATTTTGTATCTTAAGTTTCAGGCTTCAAAATAAGTCTTAAGTTCATTAGATTTTAATTATGACTTAGTGAGAAAAATAAGTTTTAAACCTTTTTTAGATTTTGGTTTCAAGTTAACCCACAGGCCTCAAGCCCTGTTTACGGTAAATAGTAAAACAGAGTAGAACAGTATTGAATAGGAAAATCGATTATCACTCAGCACAGTAATGAGCACGCACAGTCGTAACCAGGCCCCCCACATCATTCCGTGGGCCCCTTTGCTAAAAATCTTGATGGGCCCCCCCTTTAACTAACAAAACATAAAAAATTTCTATGAGTATATTATGGCTAGGATAATGCGTACTGAATATGTATTGGCATTTGTATTAGTACCTTATCTGTGTTCTGGACATTCTGGTACGTTGAGAACACATTAACACATCCTAATTTTCTCATTGAGATATTTAGAAGCAGAAGATACAACATTTGGAGAAAAATGAAGTAGGCAAGGTAAATACATTTTTATCAAAATCTTTATTAAAGGAAAATCTAATGTATTTCACAAAAATTAGTCTTATGTATAGCTTGATAAAATAAACTTAGATTCAACGCTAAGAATTATGTTGGCTTAAACAAAAATATAGGTTATGTGTTGCATTGTAAACATTGTAGTTTCTGAGTTCTGATAGTTCATTGAGAGATTGGAATCTACATTTTTCTAGCTTTCATCATTGAGAATTTTGTGATTACATCACTGAAGTCAAGGCTTGATGCAAGACGGTGTTCGATAGCTAACACTCCAAGTGAATTAAGGCGTTCTTGAGCCATTGATGTGCGTTGCCATGTCTTCAATACATTGCCCATCTTACTAAATGCTCTTTCTGCAGATGCAACAGAAACTGGTATCGTACAAAAGATTCTTAATGCAATACACACATTTATGAATATTAGTTCTAACTGTTTGGCATGGATTGCATTTAATAACTCTAATGAGTTACTTGACATGTTTTTTCGGTCAATTTCAAACACAGAGTTGAATATATGTTTCAGATGAATAATTTCATCTGAAAAGTTTTCTGATAGGTCGTTCTTATAAGTTTTAACTAAGTTCTCAGTCTTGTTCCTTAACTCACTGTCTTCCATCGTGCTGAATTGAAGAACAGGGCTGAAGAGTTCAGTTAGTTCATTTGTAGCTTCAAATCTTGTATTGAGATCGGACAAAATACGATCCAAGACTCTATACACAATACTAGTTTTGAAATGGTTTCTTTCTTCTTCAATATTTGTTTCCAATTTAGGGCCACCTCTTGATTTTGAAAACGTATATGGTATGTTGATGGATTCTGCCACTAAACGTGACTCACTGATTATGTCTTCCCACAAATTTCTCAGTCGTTGCATGTCTTCCTTCAGATCATTCATCAGTTTCACTGCAATGTCCAGAGAGATACTCTGCGACTGAATTATTACACTCTTTTCATTGATGCAACCCAATACTTTGTACCAAAATACTGTCATGCAAAGGCCTTGAAAAGAAGAAAAGTATTTTTTAAGACCCATTACTTTATTGTATGCTTTTGATTCCAGGCTTGATTTCAACTCAGTTAATACTCGTTCTAAGGCCTTCAATAGTCCTGGGTAGTGTTTTGCAACAGGAACTATGGCTTCGAATCTTTCGTACCACCTTGTCTGTGATTGTTTTTTTAGCGAAAGCGACATTTCTGAAGTCAAAATATCCCATCTTGTAGGACTATGGGCGAAAAAAGAATACATTGTTTCCAAGTTTCCAAAGAAAGTCATAATTTCGGGGCATGTTTGAACTGCATTAACTCCTATTCTGTTTAAGGAGTGAGCTCCACATGGTGAGTAAAATGCCACATCGTTTTTCTCTAACAGTCTTGCTTTTACTCCTTTTACTTTTCCACACATGTTAGATCCACCGTCATACGCTTGAGCCCTGCAGTCCTCAAGAGGGATGTTATTTTCGGCTAAGACAGTTAAAATTTCATTAGTAATATCTTCTCCACTTTTTCCATTACAGTTGACAAATTTCACAAACCTTTCTTTTATTTCATATTGCTTGGAGTCTTTACTTTGAATGACATATCTCAAAATAAATATGTTTTGTTCAAGATGGGATACATCAGGAGTTGCATCAACAATCAGCCCATAATAAATAGATTCTTGCCTTTCTTCAAGTATACATTTTAAAACTTTTTCACCGCAAAGTGAAATGAACTCATTTTGACTTTTCCAAGATAAGTAATGGGCTTGTCCTTTCATGTTTTTTCCTTGCAATTGTAGAGTTTTAATCTTAGCCAAGTGCTCCCTAGTGATTTCATATTATTTTCCAATTAACTCCAAAATCCCCAGAAATTCCCGTTGTTTGCATCGCCAATTGATACATTATCTCCTTGGAAAGGCAACCCCCTTGACGCTAGAAAGAGTGTCACGTCTAAAATCCGTTGTAAAATTGCTTTCCACTTTTCTGCTTCGTTCAAAATTTGTTTTTGAAGACCAATGTCAATACCTTTTGAACTAATTGATTGTTGGAGGGATTTCCATTGACAATAAGACTTACGATGGTCATTGCTATTTTCATGTTCGGGAAGTTTGTTATACAACATTTTCCACGGAAATTGAGCAGGTGAAAATCCTACGTTTCCTAATTTGCTTCTTTTTTGGCAATTAGAAAAAAGAGTGCAGGCAATGCAATGAAGTGTCTGTTTTGAAGAACTCCAAATTAACCAGTCCCTAGGGTACTTTTCTCGATTGTTTATAGATTTAGTGTTTAGAAGATAGTTAGGAAACTGTTTTCCTGTTTTGTCTTTAGGGAATGTCTTAGCTTGACTACATAATTCTTCAAATGTTATATTGTTTTGAGAGACAATGTTCTGGCGATTAATATCACTTATAATTACCGGCCATGTGCCTGGGTCGGTAAAATCTATAATTGATTTATCATTGATAGAACTCTCGTCATTTGAAATGTCGTTTTCATTATTGCTACTTGTATTGATTGAATCTACATGTCCTACCTGCTGCACATCAGAGGAAGTCTTGCCTGTATTGTCATCAGTTTCAAACATTAATTCACTGGACACAGATACACTATCATCAGTAGCTTTAGAAGTAGATAAACTGTCACTTCTAACACTTGCATCATCATCACCACGATGTTGGCTATCAGTATCGTCATTCTTTTTAAAAAACTTTGTAATGTTCTGCCGGCCCAAAGCCCCTTTTGCATCTTTTATGGCTTTTAACTTCCGTTTTTGCGCCCCGGATTTGTGCTTGAAATTACTTGTAGACATAATGATTAATGATGTAGAAAAGAAACTATTACATGTTTAACACAAATAATTATATGGTACACAAACTGTCATGCGGCAGAAACACACTACTGTAATCAGTACTAAGCACCTCTTAGGATCAACAATACTGACATGACTGGTGGCTGGAAATGGTGTGGACGGTGGACGGGTGGAGTGGTGCAAGTGAGGGTAGGGAGAGGAGAGGGGTACACTAAAAATAGCAACACCATTGACCTTGATCCGAGTCACAGAGGGCTGGCCCGACGCCGGCGGGCAGTGTTCTGCGCATGCACAACTCGGGCTGTATCACAACAAGGTGTCATGTGTTGCTACTTACGTCAGCTGGTTTGGTTAGCCTACTCACTGCTGTTGTAGATTCAGACACAGTTCGTACGCAACGCACTGCATATCCAATTCCAATTAACCAGTTTATATTACTCTGATAAAATATTTCATTGATACACATAAATGTAGTCCTATTGATTTAATTATTGTTTTCTTTCTATGACTTATTAAAAATCCCCTAATTTTAAAATTTTTCTCCCGTTCTTATCGGTCCACGGGCCCCCTTAGCCCACGGGCCCCGTTGCCGTAGCACCGGCCATGTGGGGGCCCTGGTCGTAACGGGCAGGATACAGATAGAACAAGATTATCCGATCAGAACTGATAAGACGTCAGCTCTGCTTACCTGACTGATGCCTAACTGAAATTGTTATTGTTAAGGAAATGTTGAATTTTTGCTAACTTCACAAAGAATGAAATTCTAACTCTGTATCTGTTTTTGCAGACATTATAAGATTAGAGTCGTCTGCATCAAGACAGAGATGATTTTTAGTATGATTTAGTTTACTACGGCATTCTGGCATGTCTTTCATATAACATATGAATAGCAACGGTCCAAGTATAGAGCCTTGGAGTACCCCATTCTAAACGGTTTGAGATGTTGATTGATATTATAGTACAGTACAACCTCGCTTATCCGGCCTAATGTGGCGAAGGTCAAGCCAGATACGATAAAAGCCGGATAAAACATAAGTCATAAATAACTTGGTTTTATTGGAGAAACGCGTTTAGTAACTGATAACAGACAGCACGCGTAAGCGGGGCGTTTACAATTGCATGTGATGCAACCGCGCTCTACAGCAATTTTAATGAAACAAATAATGTTTGTCAGGATCACCAACTTTGACGCTGCTTTACAATATAATACGAAAGATATTTAAAAATACAACTGTGTATTAATTAGGCTATCAAAAAATCTAAGGTAAATGTTATGTAAATTATATAATGTTTACTATTAAATCTTATTCTTAAATTTAATTTAACTTAGACCGAAAACCTTATTCCACTATATAAACAACAGACTGACAATGCGAGGGTGTGTACGTAAAATTAACTGTTCCACTTCCCCCACTCGCGATATGGACTCTTCCAGTCAGCCTCACTGAACAAAAGTAAACAACATCGCCAGCTCAGATCTTCAGGCCCATTATTAAATTATTACACAGTAACAAGCGACCGTTTGTCGAGAGAGGGTGATTAGTCAATACAGCACCTGCAATTTGCGAAATGCAAAACCAAAACACTTGTGTACGACATTTGTGTTTTAAACCTGAAATGCGCTTCCAATTAATTGTAATTTTATCATGTAAATAATTTTAATTGTTTTCTACTTGCCGAATCGGATGACACGGACTGCCGGATAAAGCGAGACTGGATAATCGAGTTTGGACTGTATACGGGTTATACCAGTTTCAGTTATCTCTACGTATTGTTTTCTATTAGCAAAATGAGATTTAAACCATTTAAAATATGAATTGTTGATTCCTAGCTCACTTAATTTGTTAATTATTTTAGCATGAGAAATGCTATCAAAGGCTAAGAAAGGTCCATGAATATTCCGGCAACCTTTTGTTTTTCATCCATTTGGTCAGTAACTGATTGCTACAAAACTTATTAAACCTAAACCCGTGTTGTTCTTGGTCATGGAGATCACAATATTCTAAATGTTTTGTTAACCTTTAATGCATAGCTTTTTCAAAAACTTTAGATGTAGATGGTAAAATGAACACTGGACGATAATTTTTAATATTTTTTCTTCTCTTTTGTATGTTGGGACTACCTTTGAAATCTTTAGCTGTTTAGGAAAAATTTCAGAGATAAAAGACGCATTTACTATGTGAAAGATAGGCTTTATTAATGGCTTATTAACAAATTTAATAACTCTCATCGGTACCTCATCATAACTGCTAGACCACTTATTATTGAGAGAGCTGAAAATATTATTCAGCTTATCCTCATCTAGTGGGGGACACATAAAGTTGGGGATTCCCTCTCTACTTGTCTTTACACTGTTTACATTATTTATAGTTTTTGGAATTTCATGTAGCATATTTTCAATAATGCTTATAAAATAGTTATTAAAACGATTGGCAACATGTAAAGGATCTGAAACAGTACTATTATCAGTTTTCAAAATAACATTTTTTTAAACTTACTTTGTTTTATTTCTATAAGACAGATATCCTGATTCCATCTGTACCACTCCCCCCGTAGTTGGTGATACAAGTCTCTTAGTGACCACTGGAAGAGACCTATTGTTATGAATGGGTTCAGTGAAAAAAAGGAGGCCTGATGTGATTTTGATCACAGTTAATTGTTGCAAAAAAAATTGTTTAATGATAATAATTCTGTTTTTTTAATTAAATTCCAATTTATTTATACTTAACATTGGGTAAATCGGCCAACCTTTATCGATTTTACCCGTAAATAGTTAGGAAAAGAAATGCATTTATCTACAGATTATGGATTTTAAGGAAAACCCTGAAAAGTTCATATTGTTCTGAGAAGGCACCAAAGTTCATATTGTCATGGGGTTCACATTTTCAGTACTTGAAAAAAATGTTACAGAAATTTGTATATGCGTTCAAATAGTTGAGTCAAGTATTGAGTATAGATCAACGTAGGGCAGTCTACTATGCATATGTACATTCAGTGCTTCAATATGGCATACTGGGCTGGGGTGGTGCCTCGTCTGCTGTCCTGGAGCCACTAGCGGTCATACAGAGGACAATAATTAAGGCTGTTCTTGGGAGAGCGATTAAATATCCCTCAGCATTACTATTTCTGAAGTTTCCAGTTTTAAATGTTAGACAGCTATTTATTAAGAATTTATTACTTTACATACAAATAATAAGTCAAATACTTTTGAAGAAATCCTACACGAGTATGCCACTAGACATAGAACATATTTTGGCTATAGTACAATTAAACTGAATAGTATAAACTTTCTAATTCGTATTACCATATCCAAATAATTTACAGAAATCTTCTCAATCATATTAAAGAAGCAGAGAATGACAGTGTCGCCATGTACAAGTGGAAGATTAGCAAGTGGCTTTCCCAAGTCGGTTGAGAGGCGGCTGAGGAATTGTTGCGTTCGCCATATCAGATCACACAGTTCAAAGACTAATAACGTCTTAACTCCGAATGTTCTGAAGTACTATAAGTTTGTTGTTCTGATATAATTTATTATTATTTATTTTTATTTATTTTTTGTGTTTGTTATTTATTTTACCTCAGATTAATTTATTTGTTTTTATGTGTACAAGAGTGTTACTTTTACTTCAACACATTATATTAGATACTATTAATTAGCCGAAAATATTTAACTGTTACTTTTGTTCCATCGTTATTGGTTGTACTTTGTATCTGATCCGATGGGGCTCTTCCCAGCAAACAGACTTATAAGCTATGCGGCGAATTATTCCTGTAAAGTGGTTATTGTAATTATATCATTTGTAATTTTATGGAATAAAGTACTTTTGATTTGATTTTAAAATTAAGGAAAGGCTTAAATTTATGAAAATTGAGGACACTATTTCATGTACAAGGGATATGAAAATCACTACTAGTCCTGATAAGTGATTTGAAAATCACTGCTAAAATTAGAGGTTTTCAAGTAGGTACCAAGACTACTACATATGAGCTCAAAGAAATATTGGCTGTTTTGTGCCCGACCTTGAGTCCACAAGAAAGTTTAAAATAATTCTAAGTTTAATGCTTTTAAATTAATAAGTCATAATAAAGTTATAAATGCTTATTATTTTTGTGAACAGGGATCTCATATAGCAATTTTCTGAGAGCAACATTTTTGCCAATTAGACACTAACACTTTTAAACATATTGTACCTTACAACTTGAACAACACATCAGGAATGATGAAAGTTGTAACGAGGATACAACAGTGAATGTGAAATATTAGTCTACCATCTTATAGTGTTGATTTTTTGAAATACTTCCTATAAAGTCATTATAATTTTTTTAATATTGTACACTTAAGACACAAGTGTAGACAAAGTCACCGACCATCATTTTTGCAATTATATTTTAGTAATTTGTAGTTTACTCTTATGTTCTTAAAAAAAGAAATAAAATTAAAAGTATTAATTTTAAAGAGAATAACAATTTTATATTCCGATTGGAGTATTTTGTTTTTTCCAGTTTTCTGACTTATTGTATGTCTTATTGCTGTGACGGATACACATTCGGGGTCAATATGCCTTAGTTTAAATATTAATTTCCAAGATTATCATTTTTAACATGGATTTTATTTTTGCTGAAGAATACCAATTAGGTGATAGATACAATATTAAATCCTGAAGAAAATGGTACAATGGAAATAAGTAAAATGAAATAAAAAATACCTTTATTAAGGGGCGATGTTAGGACTGTAAAGTCTTCTCTAACACTTAACCCCAAATACTTACCAAATTTAATTTAATCCCAGTCCAAATTTAATTAGAATAGTTATTGATAAAAATGTCTTAAAATAAGGATTTTTTTAACAGCTATGTATGAAAATTGCAGGCCAGTAGAAGTGGAAGATTTGTTAAAAATGTTGAATGCAATTCAGAAATAATAGTTTCTACACCACACTTGTTAATATAGACATGAATGGAAAAGAAAAAAATGAACCTGGTACAGTTGGTGGCCTTTAAATGATATGCAATGATAGATTATCAAATCTAATTCAAATTAGAGCTCCGTAATATTTTTGTAGACCTACCATTAAAACAAGCACAACATTCAGTAAACATTTGCTACACTGAAAGACAAGTGTCAAGTTGAATTAATCCTACGACTATCCTTTCATTTATGGTTTTATGGTTTTGGGTATTCCGGCTACCGTTGCGATAAATAAATGAACCAAACAATATTTATGTCCATGCACTGTAAGAATTTCCACAATGCAAATCATTTTGTTGATTTTGGTCTATTAAAGACATTGATTTTGTATCTCAAAAACTGTATTAACAGCCATCAGGAAACTCAGTCGGTAACTTAATTCATGATAACTCAGTTGAAATAATAAATTATTACTGTAATAAGATGCTACCGGTGATAAATTATTTTGTACCCTTTCCATTCTAATTTATCGCTTTTTAGTAGCAAAATAGCAGCTTTGACTGAGTTCAGCTTAACATGAACCATGTACCGAATTATTTTTTTTCTGGTAACAACAAGTAGTGATAACAACAAAGTTCTATCAGTAATAAATAATTTAAACAACAAAAGTTCTCTGGTTTTGATCATTTAAATGTAGAATCAATTAAAAAAATATCTGTAATATATATTTATTTTTAATCCTTGCTCATTTAATTTAAGTTTTGTTGTTTTTTTTTTTTTTTTTTTTTTAGGCGATTTTTCTCAACAACTATAGTTTGTATGATAGAACCTGTGTCCTGGACCCTCGGCTACCTGGGACTGGCCCGGGACACCCCCAGCACTGGCAGCCGCCTGCAGCTGTTTCCTTACCCTTTGATCCCGTAGTGCCGATATATCGGCATGTAGAAATCATTCTGTAGATGACGGCATGCTGATAGATCGGCAACCTTTGTTTGGGACGAAAATGACGCTATGCCGATCTATCGGCCATCTTGATTTAATTTTTTTTCTCTATGAATTTGTTATTTATTTTTACTCATATTGCATTAGTTGATAGCAGAAGAATCGTATATTCATATAAAAATCATTATTCATATATATAACTGACAGAAAATGCTTCTTGGGATTATAACTTTCGAAGGCTGTGGCGTCTGCTAATTCAGTCAGCTGACGTGACAAATGGTTAGTGATGTGACGAGTCGATTATTTCTTGACTCGAGTCGAACTCAACTCACGACTATGTCAAACTCGAGTCAGACTCAACTCGAAACTTCGGCCGTCATCGGGTGAGTTCGGGTCTGACTCGAAACCGGCCAATGGCATTAGGTTTTGACGAGTTGAGCCAACTCACGTTCAGCCAATAGCGTTTAAGTTTTGCGAGTCAGACTCAACTCGAAACTTCGGCCGTCATCGG
>JAQJVL010008623.1:0-19041 GCA_035578905.1 Stictocephala bisonia
TTGAACCGCTCTGCATGAGAAGGCTGTGGGTAATAAGGAGAGGTAGTCACATGCCTGATACCATTGCCAAAACAGAACCTACGAAACTCGTGTGAGGTAAACTGGCTACCGTTGTCGGACACAAGAGTGGAAGGCACACCAAAGTGCTGGAAGAGTTGGGACTGGAGAGCACGGATGGTGAGCTTAGCCGTAGCACTCCGAAGTGGGAAAAGCCAAACGAACTTCGAGAAAGCATCCACACAAACAAGTAGGTAGGAGCTACCTGACTTGCTACGGGGAAAAGGACCCACGTAGTCGATGAACACCTTCTCAAAAGGACGCTCGGCCACCTCAGAAGATAACAACCCTAACCTTGCATTCTGACTAGGCTTGCTGAGAGAGCACAGGTGACAAGCCCGCACTCTGCCCGCAACATCCCGGTCCATGCCCTTCCAGATGAAGTACCTACGAATCTTAGCGATGGTCTTATGAATGCCAAGATGACCGCCCACAAGAGAAGAGTGATAATATTGAAAGACCATCGGTACTAGATGACTAGGCAGCACTACACGGGGTTCACCCCTCTGTCGAGGACGGCAACAGAGTACCCCTTTGGACAGAAAATAGGGAGGGTGGGCACCTCCCTCTTGAAGCTCACCTAAGATGACTGACAGCTCAGGATCTTTCTGCTGATGGGACAGCAGGTCGTCAAAAGCCAGAGGAAAATCCAGAAGAACAGCACCACACTGAGCAACAGCCTCAGTCGGTGGATCACTGGGTTCGTGGTACATGCGGGAAAGAGCATCCGCGATGACATTCTGGGTACCCCTAAGATGTTGGACTCGGAACTTAAAAGCAGAAATTTTGACCACCCAGCGACCAATTTTCCCAAGCTGTCGGGGATGGGCAAGAAGCCAAGACAGTGCCTGATTGTCCGTCTCCAGCAAGAACTCAGCGTGTTCCAAGAAACGCCGAAACTTGTCCGTACCAAAGACAACAGCCAGACACTCTAATTCATAGATGGAAGAAGCTTTCTTTTCCTGGTGAGACAACGTCCTCGAAGCAAAAGCGATGGGCTGCCTGACCCCATCAAACTCCTGAGAAAGAACAGCAGCAATGGCGGAGGAGGAGGCATCAGTCTGAAGAATAAATTCTCTGCTGAAATCAGGCATACGCAGGACAGGAGGTTGCATGATAGCCTCCTTGAGAACATCAAAGGCAGTCTGCTGAGCTTGGCCCCACACAAAAGGGACACCTTTCTTCCGCAACTCGTTCAACGGGGCAGCAAGCTCGGCCACGTTAGGGATGAAGCGACGGTAAAAATTCACCATCCCCACAAAACGGGCAATCCCCTTGGCATCTCTGGGAGAAGGAAAATCCCGAATGCCCTGGGTCCTCGCAGGATCAATGCAGACGCCTCGAGAAGATATCAGATGACCCAGAAAAGAAATCTCAGGACGAGCAGAAGTGACTTTCTCTGGATTGACGGTAAGGCCAGCTGATTTAAGGCGACTAAGAACTTCCTCCAGATGTTGCATGTGTTCCCCGAAAGTCTCACTGTAGACAAGAAGAAGTGAAGAAGACACTGTAGGTCGTCCAGGTAATTGAAGACAAACTTGAACTTCACGTCATGGAAGATGGAATCAAGCAGACGAGTAAGAGTCTGGGCACCCACAGCAAGACCAATAGGAACCCTAGTGAACTGATAGAGATTCCAGGGAACACAGAAGCTAGTCATAGGCCGTGATTCCTTCTTCAATGGAATCTGATGGTAGGCCTGGTTCAAATCAAACACACTGAAAAACTTAGCCTTACCGAACCAACAAGCGCAGAATGCAAATCAGGCAGAGGTACCGAGTCAATAGCGACCTTAGCGTTGAGCCTCCGATAATCCATCACAAGCCTAGACTTACCATTAGGCTTGGGCACAAGAAAAGCTGGACTGGCATAAGCAGAACGAGACGGTTCAATCACACCCTTGCTCAGAAGATCTTCAATCATAGCCCTCATAACCTCCATCTTTGGGGGAGCAAGTTTGTACGGATGACTTCTAACTGGCTGAGAATCGGTGAGGTGGATCTCATACTCCAGAAGAGAAGTGACCCCAAGCTCAGGCGTAAGCACATCAGGAAACTGCAAACACAGCCTCCTAATGGCCTCCGCCTGCTCAGGGGGGAGATGACCAACTGGATCCACCTTGGGTTGTTCGGGCTCACAACCCATCTCTCTGACTGCAGGAGGGCAGTCAGAATCACCTACTAGAGGCACCAAAACTCGCCGATTGAACTTGAAAAACATCTGGCGCTTCTGGAGGTCAAGCACCATACCACTTTTAGAGATAAAGTCTGCCCCTAGGATACAAGAAACCGCCAGGTCCTTGGCAACAAGAAAACCCCACCTCCAGGAAAATCCTTCGATCTTAAAATGTAATGACGCCTTTAGAAGTATGGGTAGAGGAGTTTGGGATGCCGTCCAGCACGTAATAGAAGAAGGCTCGGTGTGCCTGACAAGTCCTAAGGCGTCAAGGGACTCAAAAAGAGAAAGGCTGATGATACTGCATGCCGAACCAGAATCAAGAAGGGCTCGACACACCGTACCACCAAAAGAAACAAAAACGCCAGGACACACCGAGGTGACCGCACTAAGTCCAAGGGAAGCCATGCCAGCAAGGCCCGAAAAATCCCCGACACTCCTGCTATGGGCACGTGTCAAAGGCAAATGGCCACGGTCACTCGCAACAACGCGGGGAGCTACTGTGGAGGCAACCCCCCGCGCTGAGCGTTTCCCGCCCCACGACCTCGAGCACGTGGACAGTCACGTCGAATGTGACCAGGTTGGCCACAAGCAAAACACACAACCGGAGGCCGAGAACCACGACCCTCCACTGGCTGACTCACACCTACAGACATAGCCGGTCGACGGGTGGGGAGAGCACGATGACTCTCAGAATCCCTCCCTTGCTGGTCTGAGAACTGCACGCTGCGCGAAACAATGCACAGCTGATGCAGCTCCCGAAAAGTCGAAGGAACACCAGCAAAAACCAATCTGCACCGTTCTTCGGGAGAAATGCCATCCAGGATGACACGAACGGTGTCAGCTTCAGAAAGTGTGAGGCGCAACGCTTGCCGAGCTTCCTTGACTGAAGAGACATAGGCTGCCAGAGACTCGCCCCTACCCTGCGACCGATAAATTCTGTCCATGACCATCCTCTCCCTGAGTCGAATGGGAAGAAACGATGACAGCAACTCTCGATGGAACGAGTCCACCAAGGCATCACTGGCCAAGACAGAACTCAGCAACTCCCCAACGGGACCTCTACAATACGGGAAAATCAGACGAAGCAAGTCCCCAGCCTGCATGCCGGGCATCTCACTAAGTCTGAGAAAGGCCACTAGGAACTTAAGAAGCTCCTCAGGATCCATCCCATCGATCACAGGGAGATTCTGGATCATGGGCGTGAGAGGGTTAGGTAGCTTGTGGTAGCTCAGCTGCAGCAGAGCAGGTGAACCCAAAGAAGCAGTAGGAACGGCAGCTGGAGCCGAACCACAAGCGACCTCAACAGAAACGCCTGCAGGCTCAGAAGGAACCTCAGGCACAGTGAGAGTCGTTGTCTCAGCCTGCGGCCTCGACACATTAGGCGAAAGCGCGAAAGTAGGCCGCTGACCCAGACCCGTAGGAGTCGTGGAACCGGAGAGTGACTGAAAAATCTCATCCAGCCTAGCCACACTCTCCAAGATCCACGCCCTATCCGACGGTTCCAACCCCGGTGCCTGGTTGACCAGCCTTAAACGGGCAAGCAGATGCCCCAAACGTACAAGGCGGCAGGCCCGGTCACGACCTACTGGAGGTTCAAACTGCAGATCTTCCAAAACCCCTTCCCAATCTTCCACCTTGCGCTTACAAACAGACAACTCATCCCCAACCTCCAGTAGATCAGACCAATCCACCGCCGTACCCGCGGACAACTGCTCCCACAGCAACCTCCGGAGATTCAGAACATCACCCTCCAGAGTCACACCCCGCGACCTCATCTCAAATATCAACTCCTCCTTGACTAGGAGCGCAACATTCTGCAGATAGGCCATCTCTAACGCAACAATTCTCAACAATATACACAAAAAAACAACAACCCCAGGGTCCAAGACGAACAAAACCCTCAGCCTACCGAGCCACTGCCGACCACTCCAATCCACCCATGGAACCCATTCAACAAAGTAACCAAGCGGATTGCCTAGGGTTTTTTTTTTTTTATATATATATATATAAGTTAAATTATTTATTTGGTTTTCTTTTTAAATAATTATTTATTTGTTCCTTTATTTTTCTACGTATTACCAAGACACCTTGACGGTAGGTCGGCCAACCATGGCCTACTAACTGGCAAACACCCACCGTCAACAACCAAGAGAGAAAATTTTTTTTTTTTTTTTTTTTTTGTAGGCAACCACGCTCTGCTACCAATTGAGACCCATCCCCCCCCCACCAAAGCTGGAAAGCGTGCCAACTGGGGGAACTGGGGGATGGC
Source organism: Stictocephala bisonia (assembly GCA_035578905.1). NCBI lineage: Eukaryota > Metazoa > Arthropoda > Insecta > Hemiptera > Membracidae > Stictocephala > Stictocephala bisonia. Next base: position 4,505 of record JAQJVL010008623.1, read on the forward strand.
TCAAAACAAGTCGAGCGATGGGATCACGGGTGGCAGTTGGAGGGTCAAAATAAGACTCGGCAGCTGAGCAAAACTAATATTATTATCAAGAAAGCAAATATTAAATAATCAAAAACGGCAGAAGGCCACAATATAAATTTGCAATTAAATAAATAACAAACCACACACAAAAGCTACAAGAACAACAAACTCTCCAAATACCAAATTTAACAATTAACAAACTGTATGGCCTATCTGCAGCCTAGCCAGAGACACCCAAAACGTAAGACCGTTTATTAACCATTTAAAAATGAACATTTAGAAACAAATTTAGATAACCCCAAAACAACCCCGGCAATTTAGCCCACATCCCCTTGATTCCACTGGGCCAGGGAGTAAGCCGGAATCCCTGGGCAGCTCCGAATTAGAAGTTACGTAAAAGTACAATAATCCCCTTTTGGTGAGTTTAAAAATTAAACAATTTAAAAAAAATTATAACACGGTACCGTTCGAGTAAAAAGTCACTTCAAACCCCCCCCCCCCAATACACTTAACAAAAAAATAAATAACAATAACTAGGCCTAAGCATATAAATAAAGAATACTATAGTTTAACAGTAGGGCCTAACAAAATATAAAAATTTGAATAACTATAACAATAAAATAAACTAAAGATTAACAACAATAAATATTAACACAAATTTTTTTTTATATTTTAAAAACCCTTCTTTTTTCTTAAATTTGCAATATCTATAACAATGTCCCCTATGGCTGTGTTTCCTAAAATCACTGTTCGAGTTTTAGGCCTAGGCCACATACAGTTCCACAAACATTTTTTTTCTTCTTTTTTTTCTAATTTCACTGTTAGAGACCCCCAGCTCTAACAGGAGAGGATTTTTTTTTTTTTTTTTTTTAGGCAACCACGCTCTACTACCAATTGAGACCCAACCCCCCCCACCAAAGCTGGAAAGCGTGCCAACTGGGGGATGGCTCAAAACCAGTCGAGCGATGGGATCACGGGTGGCAGTTGGAGGGTCAAAATAAAACTCGGCAGCTGAGCAAAACTAGTTTTATTACCAAGAAGCAAAAATTAATTAATCAAAAACGGCAGAAGGCCACAATATAAATTCGCACTTCAATAAATAACAATAAACACTAAAATTAACAAGATAATACAAACGCTACAAAAACACTTAACGCTACAAATACCAAAATTGCCAATAAACAACTACATGGCCTATCTGCAGTTCAGCCGGAGACCCCCAAAACGTAAGATAAATTTAATGCCCACATAAAATTGAAAATTTATAAAACTTCTGGCAAACAACGATTAAACCGGCAATTTAGCCCAAATCCCATAATTCCACCGGGCCAGGGAGTAAGCCGGAATCCCTGGGCAGCTCCGAATGAGAAGTTAAGCAAAAGAACAACCCTTTTGGTGAGTTTAAAAATTAAATAATTTAAAAGAAAATATAACACGGTACCGGTCTAGTAAAAAGTCACTTCAAGACATCTATCATACAATTAACAACGAAAAAATAAATAACGATCACTAGGCCTAAACATAACAATAAATAATAACATAACTTAACCATAGGGACCTAACACATATAAAATCTAAAAAAATATAACAACAGAATAAACTAACAAAGATAAATAACAATAAATATTAACATAAGTTTTTTTTCCTTTTCCTTTTCTTAACTTTTTTATATATAGATAACAAGGTCCCCATGGCTGTTTTATGAATCACTGCAAAAGTTCCAGTTTTAGGCCTAGGCCACATAAAGTTCCACAAACATTTTTTTCTACTTTTTTTTTATATATTTTACTGGTTTTTCTTGGGTTATTTTTTTTTTTTTGTAAATATTTCAACAGCAAAACCCCCAGCTCAGCCGCCGGGAAACAATGACATAGAACGCACTGACCTGAGGACAGAAGACTTCTACCACCAAAGATGTAGGGCGGGTAGCGGGCAACTCCAGGCTCCAACATGGTCCTCAGGCCAGGCTAGCCGTGCAGATGGTAGACAATCCCCGGACGGCAGGCCGAGGGCAGAAACGTCCTACTCAAGGACCCTGGAGTTTTAGTGTCTCTCAGCCGGCAACCATGACTTGACGAAAGCTGCACGGAAACGACTCGAAAAACTGGCCAACCGGACCGACTCAAGCTGAAACACGGAACGACCGAGTCCAACGGCCACCAAAGTACGCAAAACGCAGGCCTGAGCGAATCTCAGGCAGCCTGGCAGACAACGACGAAAAAAACGTAATGTACCGGTCTAAAGACCCGGTACAATACGATGTTCAGAATGAGTACGTGTTTAATGGTGGCCCATTTTTAGTGTTTTTTGTAAGTAAAAAACATGACTGGTAGGGGTTGACAATACATTAGGGATTGTTCATGTAGTTCATCTTGTAAGAAGGTCAGAGGATGAGAATTACACTGTCAAAAGGAAGATTGCATACCAAAAGAATAATATTCACAACAACAACAAAATGGAAATATCAGATAAATACGTTTCTAAATACGTAGGGAAACAATGACGGTACTGTTAATCTTCTGTTTTAAAAGAAAGTCGGTCAGTCAAAATATTTATATATAAAATTAAATTTCATGCTTGTTAGTACAGTTCGTGATTACTGTAAATAACGAGTATTCATTTGAGTGTTTCACTGAACGACTCTGCAGCTAGAATCACGAATGCTATGAATATTTCACTAATTCAGCCCAGTGCCGCACCAACCTTATATAGTTCCACTCACACTTCATTACAGCTTAAAATACAAATGTTTGCCTTACTTTTATTTTTGTATGCAGAAAAATTAATGTTCTTCCGACTAGCGAAAAATCTGGTAGTTCTATTACTTTTAACTTAGCATTTGTTCAGTTATTATTTTAATTGTTTATGTTATCTTCCATCACTTTCGACACGAAAATTACAAGAAAATCTAGATTATTTTGATTAATATAATCTACACGTTCATAATATTTTGTGTATATGTTGTATATATATATATATATATATATATATATATATATATATATATATATATATATATATCTGTTCATGAAAAAAACACATTGAATCAGTTATATTAGCATAACATATATTGGGACAAAAATTTGTGTTTCAACAAAGTAGACAATTGATTTAAAAAAAGTTAACGTGACTTAGTTTAAACTGTTTGTAGTAAAATGTGTTTCTATACGAACAAATAATATAAATTACCGATGGTTCATCACACACAAAAAAAAAAAAAAAAAAAAAAAAAAAAAAACAAACGAGAATACTCGTTCAAAATAAATGCTGAGATTAGCTTGATGTTCAACCACGCCTTGTCTGTCACTGTATCTGGAAACAATAGGACTCAAGTAATGCTCGCCTCGCCGAGGAATTTCCATCATTGTCATTCTTGTCACTTTTGTCTATTATATTGCTAAACAATTGAAATTTATTGAGCTCCTCGACACATTTTTTTATTTAAAAAGGAACTAAAGGAATTTATGTTCTTGAATGAGAAAATATATTTATGTATTTAAATTTACTTTCGATTGTTTACCTTCATACGGAGTAAAATAATTTAATCGGGATTCAATTGATTTTCCTCGTAAAAATGATTTATACTTACTCACCTAAAATTCTGCAGAGGCTGTTGGCCATGTTGACTTTAATACGGTAAGAACAATGTTATTTTCGAACCGGCCATACTATCACGCGTATCTAAACTAAACAGTTATTTTTAAACGGATTAAAAAGTTGCTTTTAATCAAGAATAAAATTGCACGTTGGAATTGCTTTGCAAAATCCTAATTAGTTTTAAAGAAAACAATTACATTGGAAGTTTATATTTTCACCTACTTTTCAAGACTAAGCGTATGTACAAAAAAAAAAAAAAAAAAAAAAAAATCAAAAACAAACCCAACGCGCAATAATATAACGTTTAAAATGACACGTTATGCACAAATGTCGGTTAAGAAATAACGAACTAATATGGAATCGCAAATAACATTGTTCTTATGGGTTTTAAACCAAAATGGCCGAGAGTTTCTGCAGGTATAAGTTACCCTTGGGCATTTACACAGTGACAAGATGTATTCGTAGAAGAGTATTTCGAAAGACAAATCTTTTCTTTGAGTGGCGTGAAATATAGAAGCGGGGAAATTAAAGGGTGTGGAGGACCAGCGTTAATGTTTAGTGGTCGGATATTGGTGGTTAAAGCCAAAGTGCTAGGGATAAAAGCCTTCCTTCTCAATATATTTTTACAACCCTGTCTTTATTTTGCTCCGTAAATGAACTCGTATATCTCACGGAGCGGTAATGAAATATACATTACCAAAATATTATGAAAAATATTAACTGTATTAGTCTTTATCGTTTTTGGTATAACTTAAAATTATAAGATAATACAGTTTACAGTGTCATCTTCATATTTAACAACATTTATATAACCTACACCTAAAAGCATTTGCTGCAATTGATTATATTACACAAGTTTTAAATTGCATTCTTCCTAATACATAATGACAGTATTATTTTACCATTAAACAAATTTAAGTCGAAATTATAAATAATGTTAGCAATTTCAATCTGAACAATATTAAGAAATACCCAAAAGTTTCAAAAACAGTGTTAAAACATTTGTGTGTGTAACAGTTCAATATATAATTTACACTTTTTTTATCAATGATTATTAAAAAAATATCTTCTGTAGGAGCAAAGTTAATTGGGCTAGTTTTTTTACATTATTTTCATGTAAATAAGTATGTTATGGTTTGATTATCTTTGACATTGCATGTGTAGTAAAATCATATTTAAGTCATTCATATTCACAGCTGGTTGGTTAAGTCCTATTTCATGTCATATTACGCAGAACAGTTAGTATACGAGCAGATTGTGAGTGATGCCAGCTACCCACTCACACTAATCTCTCGACATTACCAGTTCTGGTTACCCACAAGAGTTCAAATTAGGACCATTGTTTTTTTTTTTTTTTGTTCTTTTTAAGACTTTTAACTTGACACGTAACTTTAGTTATAATATATTGTTCACCAATCTTGTTTATTTACTGGTATAAATACATTATTTAACATACAGTACTCTGGTCAAAATATGAGATGTCATTCTGTTGGCAGTTCCAGTAATGGGCTATCACCACATGATGCAATCTTTTTATTCGGTTACAATAAGTATCAAGAAGAGATTGTTTTGTTCTAACCGAATCATCTTTATTATCCAACAAAGGAAATTATTGTTTTTATGTTATTGAATTAGTACAGTTTTAACTATTGATGTAATTTGGTTGTTTACATTTATATATTATTTTCTCTCCAACCATTCGAAATTATTTTACTCGTGGTTTGTGATATTTATTATTTGATTAAAGTTACATATTTTTGATATCTTTACTTAAATAACTATTATTTGTAGTCTGGCAGTCTGTCATATTTGGGTTATACAAATATTACTCGGTACGTGGTTGATACACTATTGTAAATAATCTTCAACAATGCTCCTTTATAAACGGGTAATTGTACAAAAAAGACCGGGCCTAGGGCGTGTAGGAGAGGTAGTTCAAGCAAGAGAGTGAATACTTCTCCTACGTCTATTGTGTACAGTCTGTTCAAAATATTATTAAGGTTGGCTGATATGTTTATATAGTTTGCTGGATGGAGCATGTGTTATTGAAATTAAAGATAAAAAACTGGAATAAAGATGCAAATAGTAATATCAATAATAATTAAAATAAAAGTGCTTTTTCTATAACGTTGTAATTTTACAATAACTTATATAGTTAGATGTCACGAGAAAATTGTAAACACTTACTAAATAATGAAAAGATATTTTTCAAAGAAAAAACTGATTTTGTTTTAGCCTCTGACACAGTAATTAGAAAATACGGCAGGTATCACGACGAGCCTGTGCAGTAGAATGTGACGTCATATAGGCAAAATCAGCTGGTTTGATTATTCTATTAAATACTGGCAACTAATCTACCAACCACGTGGAAGTATTTTCTAGGTACCGTGTCCGAGATGTTTATTTTTTAACTTGAATGTACAACTGTCGTTGGAGAGAGAAATCCATTGATGCGCATGCTCGAATCACAAGCTCAGAACTATGGACTGGTCAATCAGCACCTTCTCTGCCGTTCAGAAACTGAGTTTTCAGAGCGGTAAACATCAAATTAAAAATCCTGTGGTGTTTATTTTTATATTGTGCAATTGTATAAAGTACAGATACTTACTTTAAAATAAATTTCATAAATTAATAAAATATAATATAAATACACGACAACAACATTTTTCAGAAATTGTTACCACTTACATACGTTGCAAATGATTTTAAAAATTCCTAACGATATTTAAAATTCAGCAACAATATAAAACGTATAATGAAGTTGATATAAGTTATAGTTTATAACTTATGTTTTATGGCATACTAATACATCATTTATGTTTGGTTACGCTAGTAATTTTAATTGGTAAATTTCTGTTGTATATTTAAGTATGAACTCACCATTTGGCAAAATAATCAAATGATACAACTAAAAATTTATTTGACCTGAAGATATTGATAATTCTTACGTTTTTGTGCTAATATAGAACATAGCTATTTAGCTCGAGGATTTTAAAATCTCATACTAATATTATTTAATAATGATATAAATAAAAACTTCTTAAACATACGATCGTTAATGTTTTATTGAAAATGATTTATAAGAGTAAACCTTTTTTACTATTGATCAAATTTTATACTATTGATAAGTGATTTTTTTTACTCAAGAACTTAATCTAGAGGAATATGAACTCTTAAATCAATGTAAGGAAGTTGCAGGAGTTTTCAGAAGTCAGCATTCTCTCTGGTTCTCCTTTTACAGGGATTGTTTGGCTCATGAAGGTGTTTATTTGTTTATTTTTTTATGTATTATTTTTATGTATTTATTTGTATTTTCTCAAAAGTTAAACACCCTCAACAATCATAACAAGGTTCTGGCTATCTTACATATAAGTAACTGTGGGATTTTTATGTAATTATGGAAAAATTATATATTTTCCAGTTGGATACAATTTCACGTTAAATTGGCAGACATTTCTTTTACAATAAGATTTTGCCCCTGATTTTCATATGGATTTATAAATCTATGGTACACTACTTAGCAGCATAAATAGGATTTTTTAAATCATATCAAGACATTACAGATTGTTTTGTACAAAAGGTTTTTCCAGTAATTTTATCTTACATTAATATTACGAATAATTATTACGAACAGTGCAGAATAAATATTACGAAACATATTTCAAGACGAAAGAATTCGGCACGTAAAAATAGACGGCCAGACAACGGTTCATTTGGCTTGGTTCCATGGACGATATTTTCGGTGGTCTGCTCCGCCAAATAGTGGAATGCACCCAAGACTCACCTCTTATAAATTACAAGTTTGTCTGTTCAACATGTAACGTAGGTAAAGCTAGAGTTTTCTTATGAATTTAATCCAAAATTAGCAATAGTGTCAGGTTTGCATTAACTATTTGATTTTCATATTCTAAAGTAAACATTTGTGTTTAATGTTTTTTTTCACACCAGAAAAACTAATAAGGTGTAATATTTTTTCTCATTTGATGACGTTTGAGGGCTAATACGCTCATCAAATGTCTTTCATGATTTGTATCCAGTATTAGCCCTCAAGTTGGCAATTTTAGACACCTGGGTGAATGAGTTTGATGAGTGTTGGTGAAGCAGTTTAATCATGGTTACCAATGAATACACATCTATAAGAAGCAAAAAGCCAATGTTAAACAGTTAGAGAAATGTTTGCTAGTTGGCGCGGCTGCCACTAGGTTGAGCTCAGAGCTCTATTGCGCGGCCGTCCGGACTCAGCCTTGAGAGTGACAGAGAATAGAGGGCTGAGGGCAGTGCAGTTGACTGTAAAGAAAAGGTTACTTGCTCCCTTCTGGTTCCGTTCTGTTCACGTTCTAGCAGGTCATAGATATAAAGGGGCAAAGTTTAGGAAATGTAAACTATACTTGTGCTACTACAACGTAATTGTATGTAGATATTTACGAGCTTAAGAATCTATTAGAAAATCAGAAGTTTATATCATAAAACAAAGTAAACTTTCAAGTAAAAAATATTTTTAATGCACACACATTTTATAGATAACTATGGAATATACTTCCAGTGTCAATGTTTACAGAATTAGAACTATAATAGAATTTGACATCTACTAATGTTATCAAATACAAAGATGTCTTCAATTGAATAATTACATTATTAGTACAATGATAGCAAATAAAAATTGCACACCTTAGAAGAAAATACTCAACATACTAAAATAATATAAAGCACCAGCCAAATCATATAATATAAATAATACAAATAACTTTTTGATAAGAGAAATAAAAAATATAATCATAGTATAGAATGTAAATAGTACAAAAAATCTCTAAAGCAGTGTTCAATATAAATTACAATAGTATTTTTCAACAGACATTTAAAATTAAACCTAGATTAACTACACATAATAATCATTTATAAGCGATTAACGGAATTCATAACATAATTTAGCAATTCTGCAACTAGTAATTACATTAAATACAAATATGACGTAAATTTTATATTTGCATTGTGATTACAATATTAACGACGATAAATTAGATACATTACTAAAAACATTCAACACAATAAAATAATATAAAGCACTAGCCTAAATCATAATATAAACGTACGTGTTACTTTTCAGATAAGATAACAAAAAGAGTATTCACAGTTAAAAATACAAAACAATTACTGCATAAAGTACCGTAATTTTTAGTATATATTACAAAAGTTTTTACTTGCTGTAAAGACATAAAATAAAATCTGGATTAGATACACATACAAATTATTTTACCAAATCTAATAGAACAGAGAATTTAATTGTTATCAGTTATTGCATCAGTCATAGACATGACATCAATTTAATATCTACAGTACTATTATATTATTAATAATTGAAAATTAGATATCTCAATCGAAAAATCATTATAATAATACTAATTGTTATCCTAAGTCAATATTTAAAAATTTAAATTCAACATTTACATTAGAGTTATGCCATACGAAACAACAATGTCACCAATATATAATGAAAAATTAACAGGACAAAAAATTAAATCCATTAAAATAAACGCAGATTCAATACATATTTAATAATAATATATTTATATTAATAATAAACAATTATTGCAGCAAAGATTTTATTAGAATGCACAAATTACAATAAAAATTACACAAAACACCATTCAAATATACATTAGAGTAAATATGTACATAAAGGCCTATTATTGAATCAAATAAGGGCACAACAAACATTCAATATATTAATACAGAACTAACAGTACAACACTACTTCTCTAAATTTTACATTACAAATCAACTTATGTGAATGTAAATACATTGTTTCATAAAACGTACTAACTCATCTAATGCCTGCTAAATATGATGAATTAGTACATAAGTTAGGAACGTTAGGAATAAGTACAGTTCAATGTTGAGATGCTGTATTTGTTTCCATCTGATTTCTGCAACAAAGCCAAGTCGCAGGTAATATGTTCTAAAGAAATTCTGTACCCTTGAAAATCATAAAATATATTAGTATATGTGTAGTAAATGGTCGGTAACGTCACCGGACTGCCAAATAAATGTTAACATATTTTTCCACCATCGAGTGAACAGTATAGCAATAAATTTGTTTGTCTATCATAACACTAACTTTACAATCAAAACGGAGGTGATGTAAAAGTTCAGCCTTGATCCTATTTGAAAATTGGAAATATTTAGATAGCATTGAGAACACCTTTAAAAAATGGACAATCCCTGTTTTTCAAGATTCCATATCGAGCCCAAAACAAGTTCTACTTAGACCTAACCTGTATCAAAGCGTTAATCGTATGCGAGATTGTAAAAATAAAAAATATGGTAGTTTTCTGTACAGTAAGAATATCAATATGTTAGCTCAGTCAGTCCACCGAGAATACCGGCTGGTGAAATTGTCCGATAGAGTCTTTGACGACTAAGTTATCTCACGACCGACTACTCAGTTATCTCACGTCCGACTACTCAGTTATCTCACGTCCTAATCAGCACCAAAAAGTCAATCGAGTTATAGACTTTAAGATTATAGAAATTATATCGGTCCGTATTGTAATAACAGTACAACCAGGCATAACATTAATTCCACCTACGGACGTTAGATGTAAATCAATTCACTTGAAGTGCCGTCTTTGACGACCGACTTTTCAGTTATATAACGTCCGAATTAGATCAAACCGGTACCAATATGTCAATCGGATAGTTATAGTCTACTTAGATGGAGTATAAAATTATTTTATTAAGTATTTTAATAGTAATACCGTGAAGCATCAAATACATCCACTGAGGACTTTGTAAATGTAAATTTTTTTAATTAGGAAAGGTAATTATAGAAATAAAGTATATAATAAAATTAATTGTACATTTTCCTTCTTAAAAAAATCTTAACTAACAAAAGTATATGAAATGGTAGGAATGAAATATGTAATAATTTCAATAAATTGATCAAATGTTCCTCCGTAGAAAAAAAATGGCAACTAAGAAAAGTCTATAATATGAGAAATGAATTATATAATAAATTTATTGTAAATGTGCCTTCTTAAAAAAACAATAATAATAAATCGTTATTAGCAAAAGACTATAAAATAATACAAATGAAATATTTAATCAAACATTGTAAATATTCCTTTAAAATAATAAATCGCAACCATGAAAAGTCTATGAAATAATAGAATGAAATACATAAAACATTAGAATAGTCCAAGAAATAATAATACCGTTAAAAGAAAATGAATAATACACCATGACGTAACACTTACTATAAGTTAAATACAATTGTCGAAATGTAAGTTTAGGACAAAAATTAGGACAAATAACTGTCCCACTCGACGTGGTTAGGAGAGTAATTTGGTTTGGCAGACAGAACGACACGACACCACCGACGATACAGGAAGTGCACCAGCAGCTTCAAGGAAGAGGGTAGACAGGATATGGAGGGGGAGGGGAGAAAATCCCAGCCAGCGATGTCTCGCGGCGGCCGCGCCAAGTTAGTTTCGTCTGTGTCTGATTAATTCCCTATACCTTTTCGCTTCTTATGGATGTGTATTTATTGAAAGAGCAATTTATTAATAGGTCCATAACCAGGGCATCTAAGTAACCAACAGCTTTACGTGGAATCCAAAACACGTATTACTGGTCCGATCTTCCTCTGACATGCCTGATACTCAATCGTCTTCCACACACAACTTTATCCTGGACTTTTTTAAGTGTCCAAGTCCATGGGCAACTACTCGTGGCAACGATGTTTCAGAATAATGAGGATTTAGCAGATTATAACACATCACTATAAAATCTATTCAGGTAAATATGTATAAAACATTCCACAAATAATAGATGTAGATTATCTTCCAACGCAACATATCTTTAGTTACACAACTTGATTTAAAATCTAGGTAAATATACTTTTGAAAACATACAACAGGATTTTAATTTTATTCCTCACTGTACTGTACTGTTAGCGCAGTGTACATTTTGCGTTTATTCTGGTTGACAAGTAGGGTAATTGCTGACCGTTTGTGAAACACAGAAGGTACAAGCACTCATTCATGCAAGCACATTGTTGAAAACTAGTTACAAAGGTGTATTATAAATGCAGGTACAACGGTGGTTGCTGGAAACGTATATTTTAGTGGAGAATTGAAATATTACATTATTGTTTTGTTTATAACTATATTGAAAAGACAGTATAAGTTATTATATTTTTATAAGTAGTAATATTTACATTGCTAATCATCTATGCATACATAGCTGAGTATAAAACAACTTTATGAACGTACTGATGTGAGTGAGATGTACTGAGTGGTGTAAGTGAAACTGAGACCTACTCTTTCCCCACTGAGTAATTAAAAAAGTTCCATGGCAACCACGATGACAGAAGACCGCATGTTGGTGGTGTAATAGCAAGCCGCACCTATATGTCAATACCATTGTACGTACATGGGTGAGTGGCTTGGTACATGGGTGACCTCACTGGTCCCTTGTCGCAGCTGGTAGGATGGCTTTGAGTAGCTCGCCTGTACAAATATGGGTCGATTATAAATACAACAGTTTGGCAGCCCGCAGTTTCCATTCTGGGTCCAATGTCGAGGTAAAGTGGTCGACATTCCTGTTCTTAAGTGGGTGGTGGGTTATCTCTGGCAAGATGAGTGGCCTATAAATACAACAGTTTGGCAGCCCGCAGTTTCCAGTCTGGGTGTAACGTCGAGGTTAAGTGGTCGACAATCCTGTTCTTAAGTGGGTGGTGGGTTATCTCTGGCAAGAAGAGTGGGCTATAAATACAACAGTTTGGCAGCCCGCAGTTTCCAGTCTGGGTCTAACGTCGAGGTTAAGCCGTCGACATTCCTGTTCTTAAGTGGGTGGTGGGTTATCTCTGGCAAGAAGAGTGGGCTATAAATACAAGATTTTGGCAGCCCGCAGTTTCCAGTCTGGGTCTAACGTCGAGGTTAAGTGGTCGACATTCCTGTTCTTAAGTGGGTGGTGGGTTATCTCTGGCAAGAAGAGTGGGCTATAAATACAACATTTTGGCAGCCCGCAGTTTCCAGTCTGGGTCTAACGTCGAGGTTAAGTGGTCGACATTCCTGTTCTTAAGTGGGTGGTGGGTTATCTCTGGCAAGAAGAGTGGGCTATAAATACAACATTTTGGCAGCCCGCAGTTTCCAGTCTGGGTCTAACGTCGAGGTTAAGTGGTCGACATTCCTGTTCTTAAGTGGGTGGTGGGTTATCTCTGGCAAGAAGAGTGGGCTATAAATACAACATTTTGGCAGCCCGCAGTTTCCAGTCTGGGTCTAACGTCGAGGTTAAGTGGTCGACATTCCTGTTCTTAAGTAGGCGGTGGGTTATCTCTGGCAAGAAGAGTGGGCTATAAATACAACAGTTTGGCAGCCCGCAGTTTATAGTCTGAGTTCAATGTCGAGGTAAAGTGGCTGACATTCCTGTTCTTAAGTAGGCGGTGGGTTATCTCTGGCGAGATGAGTGGGCTATAAATACAACAGTTTGGCAGCCCGCAGTTTCCAGTCTGGGTCCAATGCTTAGCCTGGTATTTGTTATTCCCTATTCCGGCCATTTCTGGCACATTTCGACTCATTGGAGGCAATGTATTATGTAGATGTAGAAATAATGCGATGAAATGTCTCCATTGACATTTAGTTAAATATAAAATACTACTAAATAAGAAACGTATTTTAAGAAAACAATTCAACAATTGGATTGCAATAGGATCTAGTGTGTAATCTTAAGAGACTGAAATAAATTAGGTAACTTAAAATAAGATGGATTGAAGTACAGTATCTGGAATTGTTTTTACGTACCATAAAACTATTAAATACATTAGAATAAATAACATGAACTCACTATTATAAGTATAAAAACTGTAATATCTGACAAATATAATAGATCAACATAAATAACATTTGAAGGACTACAGGAAATGTGAAACTTACATCAAGAATGGATGGAAACACAAGGATATAGGGACTATAAAATAATATCAGGAAAGAACGATTTCAAGTTTTAATGTCCATAGTTAGTTTAAAAAAGAATGCATAGTAAACTTAAAGTATACAACCATAATATTATACATAAAAAAACAAGACTAAACATACCCCTAATGAAGTCATGAAACATACACAATCATAAATAGACATACACCAACAATATAACAAGAACTGTAAAAAAGAATACACACTATGTACAGAAACATGTTGTGTTACTGACTATAGAACAGTCAAAGACATAAACACTCTAAATCACGGTGAACAAAATACTGATTGGGGTTTGTAATCCATAATTGGGCACTAAAACAAATTTAGATATGCCCTCTCACATTCACTGTCAGACACTAATCACCTGGCACTCAGCACTTAACAGTAAAGCCCACGAGAAGTAAGGGTGGATAGCTCATAAACTAATACACTCTCACATTCACTGTCAGACACTAATCCTCTAGCACTCAGCACTAAACAGTAAACTCCACGAGAAGTGATGGTGGATAGCTCATAACGTAATGCCCTCTCACATTCATTGTCAGAAACTAATCCCCTGACACTCAGCACTAAACAGTAAAGCCCACGAGAAGTAAGGGTGGATAGCTTATAAACTAATGCCCTCATACATTCACTGTCAGAAACTAATTCCCTGGCACTCAGCACTGAACAGTAAACTCCACGAGAAGTGAGGGTCGATAAATCATAACCTAATGCCCTCTCTCATTCTCTGTAAGAATCTACCCCCTAGAACTCAGCGCCGAGTAGTAAACCCCACGAGAAATGAGGGTGGATAACTCATAACCTAATGCCCTCTCTCATTCTCTGTCAGAATCTACCACCTAGAACTCAGCGCCGAGTAGTAAACCCCACGAGAAATGAGGGTGGATAGCTCATAACGTAATGCCCTCTCACATTCACTGTCAGAAACTAATCCCTGACACT